>PVLC010038563.1:0-14612 GCA_004027655.1 Graphiurus murinus | reverse complement strand
GTTCTTTGCAGGGAAATGGATGCAACTGGAAAACATTATGTTAAGTGAGATTAGTCAGTCACAAAGAGTTAAGAAGCATATGTTCTCCCTAATATGTGGATGCTAGGGAGGGGATGTGGCATAGGAGGGTCTCCAGATGAAAAGGAGAGACCCTCGATAAGCAACGAAGTTGATTTAATTGTAGTGGACGCAGGGGCCAAGGGACGCCCTAAAGCACATGATGTAATTACACAATCATATCAAGGTCACTCACCGAAGTGAACCTGAGGGGGAGGGAAGGGGAGGGGATTGGGGTGGGAATTGGGGAAAGGGTCAAATGAGAACTGTGTGCAAATATGTTGTCAACAACTCGTATTTAACAAAGATGTATGCTATATTGCACGAATTACTACAATAAAAAAATAAAAAAACAAAAAAAAAAGAATAGCAATTAGACTGAATCTTGAAAAATCAAAAACATTTAACTGTGAAAGTGGCTAAAAATGGAATATAGGAAGAATCTTAGATAGAAGTATAAGGGTTAAGGGGGACCCAGGAATCCTGTCCGAGGCCTGAGGAACGGAGTGATAGAAAGGGAGAAAGTTTATTGTTCCTGAGTACAAAGAACAACAACCCCCTTATATATACCTATAGATGGGGTAGGGGTTTTGCAGGGTCAGGTATGGGCTTACATTGGGTGGGACTAAGGGGAGGAAGTTGGAGCTGGCCAGAGGGGATAGACTGGCTGACCCCTGGGCACGGGAAGGCATCCCCAGCTGATGCCCAGAAAAGAAGCTGGATAAGATAAGAAAAAACGTAGATTTTAGAGATGCAATTTATCTTCTCATTTTAAGACATATTTTGGACAATATTCATTTGAAATTACATTTTTTTAAAATACTATATTATCAGTGGTTAACAACCTTACTTTCAGAAATTAAATAATGTGAAGAAAAATGCAATGTAGATATCCTAAAATAAATAATTCAATATTGGAGGGTGGGCAGAGAAGGAGACTATCAGGGATGAGGATCAGTTTATCACTAGGAGCAAGAAGTTGTTATAACTGGGTCAATGAAGTGATGACTGGGACAGTGACTTGCCTTAAGGAGGATGACAGGATCAAATATGGGTTATAGAAACATTACTCGTTATTCTTCTTCTTCTGTATAATTAGATGATTGCCAGTACCAATCCTAGAGTTTAGACAACTTCATTTAAAAGCCTATGATTAGGTGGGGTTTCTAATTCAGTGGTAGAACACATCCCTATTATATGCAAGCCATCTCAAGCACTATAAAAATAACACAAAGTAAAACAATAAATTATATGATCATAAACCCAGCTAGATATATTAGTTTACAGGATTAAGGTAGAAGGCATGGAAATGGAGGAATATTGATAAATTAAAAGAATATTTAGGGGGTAAAATTGAAAAGTTTGGAAAATGGATTATACTATCCAAAATGCTTTGTTTGCAATTTCTCAAGCATCAAATCATCTTCTATGAACTTTCTATTCTGGAACTCCATTACACACACACACACACACACACACACACACACACACACACACACACACACACGAAAAGTCCCTTTGAGCAAAGCAGTTGCCACCTTAGTTTCCCTTAGACTCAGACCTGGCTTCATTTCTCATCAAACCAGCTCTATCATCCTGTTTCTGCCAGTCTCTGGTGAGTTTCTGTGATTGTTATAAACTTGGGACAGAAAGCAGAAATAATAGAAACGAGGGTGTTATTACTTTCTTCTTTTCTTGGGGGACTCATTCTTTGAAGAGTGATTCCACTTTAACTTGGAGATTCAGTTTATCCACATCCATAAGAAATACAGATAAGCAATGAGAAGTGTGGGGGATTAACTATAAATAGCCCCAGGGAGGATTTGGTGGTGATAAAACTATTCTAAACATATATTATTGTAATGGTCGCAAAACTTAGAAATCTATTGAAATATCAGGATTTTTACTCTTTCAGTAAATGAGGTTTATGGTAAATAATTATAACTTAACATAGCTATTTTGAAAAGAAAAGAGAGAGACCACTATAGGCTGTTGCTATTTAATTTCTAGACATTCCTGGAAATTTAGTTTTAATGCTTGCCTAGAATATAGAGTACATTCTCTATTATTTTATTCATTGTAGCTTAACTAAGTCAGTGAATTCAAAGTGATCATGTTTCTTTTAGAGATGGATGCTTTCTAAAAGCAACATTTGTCTAATAAGTTTGTAGAAAAAAAGAATAAGGAAAATAACAAGGTAGTATGTGTCATGAACCAGCCATGGATAAGGTTCTTTTCTAGGAAGTAGTTTACCAGTAGTCAACAAAGTAGACACAGATCTTTGCTAGTATCGAAATTATACCTTGTGGAAATTACTGAGAGTCTATAACATTTGTAATATATTCATAGAAAGTTTGCATTGGTGCTTCTGTTTAGTCTACTTCTAAATTTCCTTTAAAAATAAGAGTTTAAGCTGGGCATGGTGCCGCACGCTTGTAATCCCAGCATTCGGGAGGCTGAGACCTGAGGATCTGGGTTCGCGACCAGCCTCAGCTACCTAGTGAGGCACTCCGCAACTTAGTGAGCCTCGGTTTCGAAATAAAGAATAAAAAATAGGGCTGGGGGTATAGCTCGAAGGTAGAATGCCCCTGAGTTCAATCCCCAGTTCCGCAAAAAAATAAAAAATTAAAAATTAAAAAAAATAATAATAATAATAAGAGTTTAAACCTCAGCAACTTAGAGAGACTCTGTTTCAAAATAGAAAATAAAAAAAGGGATGAGGATATAACCTGGAGGTAGAATGGCCCTGGGTTCAATCCCTAGAATAAATAAATAAACAAATAAATAAATAATAGATGGATAGATAGATAGATAGATAGATAGATAGATAGATAGATAGATAGACATTTCAGTCAGCATTCTCACTGTGGTGACCTACAGTATCTGATGACCACAACTTAGAGGAAGGAGGATTTATTTGCTCAGAGTTTGAAACTTTCAGAGGTTTCAGTTCATGTTGGGCTGGCCCATGCCCATGGAGCTAAGGGCATGGTGGTGGGAGACAGAGGATAAGGGACATACACATGGTTCACAAGAATGTCCCCCTAGGGACCCACTTGAAATTACATGCATGCACCTGCACATCTGGCTGCAATAATTAATTTTGTAATGAGAAAAGTTTTAACAGTATAATTATAAAGCATCTTCAACAAAATAGGTAAAAATGTCTGCTGTCAATTTTTTTAGTTGGTGCATTGTAATCGTACATCTTGATGAAGTTCAGGGTGATAGAGGCACATATGCACACAGTACTTTTTGAACATTTCCCTAGTTTCCACCTCATTCTTTCCTCCCCACCTTCCTGTTCTCAATACATTGATTGGCTTTAGTAAGTTCATATATGTACATTGTGACCATTGAGGTATTTCCCTCTTCAAATCTTCTTACCCCCTCACATTTCCCTCAGCCAGGTCCCCTCCTTCACTCCACTAAGGTTTCTCCTCCTTTGTCTGAAGTCCCTCCTGTATCCCAATTTCTTCCTAGATTCTGCATATGGGGGATAACATCTGGCCTGTCACACCTTTTGTGCCTGAATAATTTCATTTAGACTAATATACTCCAGTTCCATCCATTTGCCTCCAAATGACATAATTTTGTTCTTTATGGCTGAGTAGAATTCCAGTGTGTATATATATCCCATAATTTTGTAATCCATTCATCTGTTGGCAGATATCTTGGTTGTTTCCATATTTTGGCAATTATGAATTGTGCAGCTATAAACATAGATATGCACATTTCTCGATGGTGGTTTGGTTTCAGTCCTTTAAAGTAGATACCAAGGAGTGGTATAGCTGGATCATATCATAGGTTCATTCTTATTCTTATGAGGATCCTCTACACTGTTTTCCAAAGTGGTTGCACTAATTTGCAATCCCATCAGCCATTTATCAAAGTTTCTAATTTTCTATATCCTCAGCAGTATTTATTATTATTTTTTAACGATTGTCATTCTATTAGGGGTTAGGCGAAATCCGAGGGTAGTTTTGATTTGTATTTCTCTGATTGCTAATGATGGTAAAGACTTTTTCATATATTTATTGCCCTTTTATATTTCTTTTTTTGTGAAGTGTCTATTTAGTTCCTTGCCCATTTTTTGATTGGGTTATTTGTTTTTGGGCTGGTGAGTTTCTTAAGTTCTTTGTATATTCTAGATATTAGTCCTCTATCAGAGGAGTAGCTGCAAAGATCTTCTCCCATTCTGTCAGGTCTCTCTTGAGTTTCTTGATAGTTTTCTTTGCTGCATAGAAGCTCTTCAGTTTAATGCAAACCCACTGGTGCCTTTGGAGTCTTGTTGAGGACGTTTTACTGTGACTATATGTTGGAGTATTGGTCTTATGCCCTCTTCAAGTAATCAGAAAGTTTCTGTTCTAATTTCCAGGTCATTAATCCATCTTGAGTTGACTCTTGCGTAGGGTGAGAAAGTGGGATGTATTTCAATTTTTCTGCATATGGATAACCAGTTTTGCAAAAAATCAATTGGCGGTAATTGTGTGGATTTTTTCTGAATCTTTTATGCTGCTCCATTAGCCTGTATGTCTACTTCTGTGCCAATACCATACTGTTTTATTACTATGGCTCTGTAGTATAGTTTGAAGTCAGGTATTATGATGCCTACTTATTTCTGAGAACTATTTTGGCTATCCTGGGTTTTTTATTGCTCCAAATTAATTTAAGAACTGTTTTTTTTCCATATCTGCAAAGAATTGCCATGGTATTTTAATGGGAACACTTTTGGAAGGATAGTCATTTTGATATTTATTCTGAAACTCAAGAGTATGAGATATCCTTCCATATTCTGAGATTTATTTTTAATTTCTTTCTTTAATGCTTTATAATTTTTATTGTAGAGGTCTTTTACCTCCTTGGTTAGATTTATTTCTAAGTAATTTATTTTTTTGACATTATTGTGAGTGGAAATATTTTCTAGATTTCTTTTTCAGTGGATTTATGGTTGGTGTATAGAAGAGTTTCTGATTTTTTGCATTGATTTTTGTGTCCAGACACTTTGCTAAATTTGTCATTCAGCTCTACATTTTTTAGTTGAGTTAATTAGGTCTTCTGAGTGTAAAATAAGATAATGTACTGTGCAAATAAAGATAGCTTCAGTTCTTCTTTTCCTATTTGAATTCGTTTGATTCCCTTCTCTTGCCTTATTGCTCTTGCTGGAGTCTTGAGTACTATATTGAAAAGGAGTGTGCATTCTTGTCTTATTCCTGATTTTAAAGAGCATTCTTGTAGCTTTTCCTCATTCAATATTATATTGGATGTGATTTTATTGTATATGGCCTTCATGATGTTGAGGTAAGTTCCTTCTATTCTGATTCTCTTCAATGTTTTTTACATGAATGGTGTTGGACATGTCTAATGCTTATCCAACATCTATTGAGATGATTGTGTGATTTTTGTCCTTAGCTTTATTTATATGATAAATGACATAGATTTTTTTTATGTTGAACCACACTTACATTTCTGGGATGAATCCAACTTGTTCTTATACAATTTTCTTGATGTAGTTTTGAATGTGTATTGCTAGTACTTTGTTTGGATTTTAATTGGGGAATTAAGGCCATTTATGTTAAGTATAATTATTGAGAGATAATTTTAATTTGTAACATTTTGAGTTACAATTTATGTTTGAGGTAGTGTTTGTACTTTTTTGCTTAGTTGTTTATTTTATGGAAATCATTCTTTGGTTCTGGCATTTGTATTTTATTTCTTCTTTGTAATTTATTTTTTTGAATATGTTCTTTTTTTACTGTAATAATTCATGCTTTGTATGTATACATCTTTGTTACGTACAAATTGATAAAGACAAATGTGCACACATTTCTCATCTGACCCTTTCCCCAATTCCCACCCCGCTCCCTCACCCTCCCTCCCTCTCAAGTTCAGTTCAGTGATTGACCTTGATATAATTGTGTAAGTACATCATGTGCCTTAGGATGCCCTACCCCCACCCCCGTCCATGTCCTTCGGTTAAATCAACTTCTTTGTTTATCAAGGATCTCTACTTTTTCATCTGGGGACCCGCTTATGCCCCAGCTTCTCCCTAACATCTGCATATTAGGGAGAACATATGCTTCTTTACTCTTTGTGACTGGCTAATCTCACTTAACATAATGTTTTCCAGTAGAGAAAGTTTTTACCTGTGCCTATGTGTTCATGATTTTGTTCTTCTTTATGGCTGAGTAAAATTCCATTGTGTATATATCCTATAGTTTTGTAATCCATTCATCTGTTGATGGACATCTTGGCTGCTTCCATAGTTTGGCTATAGTGAATTGTGCAGCTATAAACATAGATACACATAAGTCAGTCTGATAGTTTGGTTTCCATTCTTTGGGGTAGATACCCAGAAGTGGTATTGCTGGGTCATAAGGTAGGTTTATTCCCATTCGTCTGAGGATCCTCCATACTGTTTTCCACAGTGGTTGCACAAGTTTGTAATCTCACCAACAATGTATTAGAGTTCCCACTTCTCCACACCCTCCCATCAGTTGTTGTTGTTCATGTTTTTTATGAATGCCATTCTGATTGGAGTTAGGTGAAATATCAAGGTAGTTTTGATTTGCATCTCTCTGATTGCCAATGATGTGGAACATTTCCTCATACATTTATTGGCCATTTGTATTTCTTCTTTTGTGAAGTGTCTATTTAGATCTTTTGCCCATTTTTTGATTGGGTTATTTGCTTTCTTGGCTGTGATTTTTCTTGAGTTCTTTGTATATCCTAGATATTAGACCTCTATCTGAAGAGTAACTGGCAAAAATTTTCTCCCACTCTGTAGGCTCTCTGTTGAGGTTCTTGATAGTTTCTTTTGCTGCACAGAAGCTCCTCAGTTTAATGCAATCCCATGTATTGATCTTCCTTTGAGTTGCTCGTGCTTTGGAGGTCTTGTAGAGAAAGTTTTTACCTGTGCCTATGTGTTCAAGTGTTGGTCCTATGCCCTCTTCAAGTAGCTACAAGGTCTTCGGCCTAACTTCCAGGTCTTTGATCCACCTTGAGTTTACTCTTGTGCAGGGTGAGAAAGTGGGGTTTATTTCTATTTTCCTGCATATGGTTAACCAGTTTTGCCAACACTATTTGTTAAAGAGGCTATCTTTTTTCCAGTGTATACTTTTGGCTTCTTTGTCAAAAATCAATTGACTGTAAGCCTGTGGGTCTGTTTCTGAGTCATATATTCTGCTCCATTGGTCTATGTGTCTGTTTTTGTGCCAATACCATGCTGTTTTTATTACTGTGGCTTTGTAGTAGAGTTTGAAGTCAGGTATTGTGATACCTCCTGCATGGTTTTTATATTTTCTTAAATGCTGGTTTGGAAGACAAAGATCTTTTCTGCTTTGGTTGTCATGGGAAATTTTTGTTTCTCTGTAAGATTTGAAGGATATCTTTGCTAGGTAGAATGATCTCAAATAGAAATTGTTTTCCTTTGGAGTTTGGAATATGTCATTCAAGGCCCTTCTGGCTTTCATGATTGGTTTTAGAAGTGTGACATTATAGAGCAGTAGAAAGGTTTATAGTAAAACTGGAAGTCTAGGATTTTTAAGAGCCTTTCTTTTCCATTAAGGTTTGATCATTTAAGAATTAAATAAAGTGTTGATTCCTAAATCATCCTACTGTCCTTGGGACATATGCTGAATAATTCCTGCTCCAGGTAAGTAGTTATAGTTCAGAGAGGTATTTTAATCTTCTTCATCTGTATTACAGGCTTATTACATCCTTGTTATAGACCTTTATCTTGAATTATTTATTTTTCATAAAATTAAAACAACAGATCATGTCACAGATCATACTTTTGCTGTTATTTGCTTTACTACTATGAAGCAGAAAAATAAATTGGAAGAAAATAAATCTGTGAGAATGTGAGCAGGGATATTGTGATTTGTCTTCAGCATTGGACATTTTATATATGATTCATTGTGACATAATTTTATAAGCAGAAAAATATTCCCATTAAATTAGATTGGGGGCAAATGCAGTCACATTTTGCAGTCTGTCTGTATACATTATCCAACTTACTACTGTGTGAAGAATTGTTTTCCCTGAATTTGTTAGAATTTTATAGCTTACAAATATTTTCATGTCCTTAGAAAAATATGTCATTCTTAAGGTTATTATCATTTACCATTGATGAAAGAATTTGACTTCTAAATAAGGATTGGCAATACTTGTATGAAATAATATATATGTCATCTAGTAGGAAACTAAATTATTTTATCAATGAAACCAAACCAGAGATGCTTAAATTCACATAGCCGATTAGTATTATGATGCAGAATAGAAATCAAGCCTTTCTAAATCTATTCTCATTACATAAGATTTGTCAGTTAGATATTTGGGTTCCTCTCTGAAATTGTAGAAGCTGGGTGACAGATATATCCTGGTTTGCAACTTTACTGATGTTAGCCCTGAATGTCTCTTGTCCCAGAAAAACCCTCAATCTGGGAAAGTATTTTTTCCATAAAATTGAAACCACAGACAAATTTCCAGGGTCATATTTCCATTGTCATTTGTTTTACTGCTTTAAAGTAGGAAAATATGGAAACACTGGAAGCCAATAAAAGGAAAGGAGAATGTGAGCAGAATTCTTTACCAGGCTGGTGACCCTACCACACATACTTACAACATGTTTTTGTTTTCTTCTTCTTTCTCACACATGCTTTTGGAAGATAGAAACCTGAGATTTTCTTATTCTGTATTGTGCTTGTTTTCTATTTTTCATATACTGTGCTGATTGTATTTTCCTGGGATATGGGCAGGAAGGCTCCTCCCCTGAGCTCACCTTTTGGAGGATACTACTCTGGCTATCATTTGCTCATGTCCCAGTCCATGGGGTAAGAAGTACTAGAACCAAACATAGTGTTCTCTTAGAGGCCATGTCCTTTGCTTCAAACAGCAATCTCGCCATCAGGGCCCCTGGAGATGGAGTGCATCATTCTGGGGCATGCAGCAGCCTCCTTGCCACAGTACGTGTATTTCCATATTCAACCAAGAGCCAAGAGCAGATGTTTGCAGGATCCTGGGAGGAGGATGTGGGAGGAACTTGAATAAGTGAGGTAGAACACCTGTGTGTCTATGCAACATCTCCTGGTGTTGTGGGGAGAAATAGGGATGAAAAAATGAGAATGGTATAGGCCAGGAATTGGAGACAGTTCCATCTTCCCCTTGATTTCCAGAGTTTGCCTTTTATTCTAAGGTGTCTTAGAATTCTATATTGAAGCTGGCATTTTAGATTAATATGAAGGGACATTTGTCAAAATAAAAGACTTGAACAGACTTTATTTCACAGTTGGTTAGTTTGATATAATTTTAAAATATTTATCCACATGGTAGATTTGTACTATTGTCCATGGCTCTGCAATCTGCAACTCTTATGGGAGGTCTTGATTACTGCCTTCCCTTAGGCCAAATTTGCTCTGGTATCATCTCTAGATGTGTTTAGAAACAGCTCTCTGAGCAACATAGTATTCAAATAAACTTATGATATGTGGACATTTATTAAGCAAGCTTTGCTATCAATGTTTTGAGCTTTATTGTGTTCTCTTTTAGACCTGGTAGGACAATCTTTCCAAACCTAATATAAATAATAGTCTCAAAGTTGACTATTCCATACATGGAAACAGATTTAGTCTACTATCTGTTTCTTGCACTGAAAGCAAATAAAAAGACTCTTCCTAGACTAGATGAAAATAGAGGAAGCCGATGCCTTGAAACAGATGAAGCAGAATCAGATGAACTACTTTTCTCAAGGGGGAGTGGTTTTTGTTCAACATAGTTCAAGTACAAAGAAAACATTTCATATTTTATATCACACACAGTTTCTCACACACATACTCATATTTTTTCAACTATACGCATTGCTATATCAATAAATCACTGAGCTACTTGAATACAGTAGACCAATCCTATGAATTCGTCAGGCATTTAAAAAAATCTAACAAGTAACAGTAGCCTCTTTGCATTAAGAATTTATAATGTGTCAACTTTGTGCTAAATCATTTTCATCCCTTGTCAGAACTGATCCTTGTGATAATCAGATGGCTGGGTTATTCATTACACAAATAGAAAACTAAGACTTTGAGTATATATTTCACCCAAGTCACATAACTAGTGTGTAGCAACTTGTCCTCTATCAAATCACTTGTTAATTCATCCTACATTTATTTATTATAGTTTTTGACGTGTCATGCCTTGTCCTAGGTGCTCCCAGGTTAACTGAATAAGTAGATAAAAAAGATATTTTTTTACGAACTTACATATTGTCATATGAAAAGCTTAAGAATTTCTAGGAAATCATAAGAGTGTCATTGAAAGTAATCCTGGGGTTTTCAATTTTCTGAAAAGATTTTCATGATGAGTTAAATCTGGAACTGATTCTGAAAAAAAAGGTATTATCTAGATCTAATGAAGTGAGAACTAACTGGGCAAGCATAGGAAACAACATATGTGACACCATGGAAGAATAAATATTCCTACAACACATGGACAATCATACATAGCCAGAGGAGCTGTGAAGAGGAACAGGTAAAGTTCAGAATTTCAAAGAGGAAAGACAACACTGAAGAAAATCCTCATGGTCTCCAAAACACCGGAAACACAAAAAAATTTTGTCGTATGAAGCTCATAAGTGTATAGTACTGTATGGTAGGAAGATCACTTGAAATCTTACCATTCCCCATATCATCTAAAAGATGAAGAAATATGAGACCTGGATGTATTCAAATGGCTTGTTCAATCTAAGAGAGAAAAAGTAACAATGCTACTCTTAACCCTCAATCCCATGGCCACAATAGTGAACTTTAATACTATTACTTTATTTTATCTTAAGAAAACTAATAAATACATTCAAATTTTAGTGAACAAATAATTTCTAATTGCAGACTGGCTTTTAATAAATATATTGTAGAATGTCAAATAAATATGAGTTGTCTACAAGAAGATAGTAAATCAAATATGCAATTATATGCCTATGCATATGCATATATATGAAGCTATTTCATTTTCAATTGCCAACTAATTTATTGAATATAAAATGCTTCTTAAAAAGGCAGATATTATTTGCATACAGAGTACAAAATAGCACTTTTTTTTGAAAAAGTAATTGAAGTCTTCTGCTAAAGTCATGCTATCTCTGTTTTCCCTATCTGTGTCATTATAAACTTGACCATGAAGGTCTCAATTCTATAACAAATTCTAAGTCTAAATGGAAGGGGTGCTTACATTTTAGATTGACATCTCAATTTAAATAGCTGGGGCTTTATCTCATTCTATAAATCAAGCCCCTTCTATGTATATGACTTCTGATAAACGGGCCCCCCATATCATTATTTGGGTTTGTTCTTCTCTATCTGGCCTTCTCCAGAGATACTGTGTTTTTCTCTACACCACAGCCAGAACACGTGTACTAATGGAAAAGACTTCTCCACCTGTTGGAATGTAAGTTCACTCTCCATCAATTTTTTTCCAGTGTCTGCTGATATCCTGGGTAATCATAGACTGTTACTCTTCCCCTTGTATACAATTAAGCTGGAAAGTCAGAGGTTAATTCTGAAACCTAATCCTGAGCCCAGACCCTTAGTATCTCATCCAGGCTAGTAAGGGAGCCTTAACATTTTCTGGCCTCATCTTTCCAATTTCAATCAGCAATAGCATATTTTATGCTTCAAACATTTGTAAATAGTTGTATTCCCCATAGAAGCATAACTGCTACTGGATGTGACTGTCTTTTACTGAAAAATTAATAATAGACAGCATACATTTTATAATGTAGAACCAACAACTCTATACAAAAAGGGCAAATATGGAGTGGTGGCATCTAAAGGAAGAAGAAGGAGAGTGTGGGGCAGGGAGTAGACATGAAGGGGAGCCCTCGCTGTTGAAGTAGTGAATTGAGGCCAGGTACCATTCATCTACCCAGAGAGCAAAAATGAGCCACTGCTCTAGAGAAAGGTTCTTTCTGCCAAAGTGATTTGGAGAGACTACTAGACTCCCCCTTTTCTTATTAAAATCCAGCCTCTGAGTCTACCCAGCTCTCATTCTTCATCAGAACAAAATGCCAAAGAAACCTTAAGGCCTCAGTCTGGGAAAATGTTCTAAGCCACAGGAAATATTTGAACATCTATAATTGTCATGGGGAACAGATGGAAACACAATATAATGGAAAGGTTAGGATCTGATATTGTTTTACTTAGAATGAGCCTCTGAGATGTTTCTAATTATAGATAAGGCAGAAGAGTATATGGCAAAATCATTAGGCTGGGAGTCAGGAGTCCTGTGTTCCAGTCATAACTCTCTTTGTAACTAATTCTAGAAGGTGACTTTGACTATGTCATTTGCAATCTGTGGCCTCACTTCATCCAATGATATATTAGAGAAATTAAATGCTTTAATTTTTGCATTCCTATTCATCTTGAGAATTCTGTTCTCTGAAGGTGCATGAATATTCTCTATAAACACTATTAGTCAACATTGAAAGTCATAAGATGAACAAGAAAAATAAAACTGAAAAAAGGAAAATCACTGTAATTGTGGACAATGAACATCAGTATGCATTTCAGCTTTTAATTCTGTAGTTGAAAGGTATTTAAACATCACAATATCCTAGCCAGTTGCCTCATTTCAATCGTCATCTTTCTACAGTATTTTTCCCTGCACAATACACAATAGTTAGAATCATTTGTATAAAGCCTATGGAGGACCATTATATTTTCTTTTCTTTTGTTTTTTGTTTTTGTTTTGTGTGTGTGTGTGTGTGTGTGGTACAGGGGATTGAACTCAGGGGCATTCTACCTCTGAGCTATACCCCCAGCCCTATTTTTTATTCTTTATTTTGAAACAGGGTTTCACTAAGTTGCAAAGTGCCTCACTAGGTAGCTGAGGCTGGCCGCGAACCGGATCCTCCGGTCTTAGCCTCCCAAATGCTGGGATTACAAGTGTGCACCACCATGTCCGGCTAGGACCATTATATTTTCCTTGGGTAAACCCACCCCCAACACACACACACACAATGAATCCCTGTTGCTGGTAAGATAAAATAAAATCACCTTATTAGGGCCTTGAAAGCCATTTAAATAAAAAGGGGCTCTGTACCCCACTTTAATACTATTGCCTACAGATCATTACTTCTCCACTAATTCCTACTGCAAGGCTATTCAACTCATCAAATACCCCCAATTAATTCTCTAGTCAGAATTGTTGTACACATTGTTTTGCCATTGTCTTCTCATTTTGTTTTGTTTACCCGGGATGCCTGCTCTGAGTTCTAGGCATCACTGGATTGATAGTCCACCTCATTCAGATCACAGGTTGGCATTCTCATAAGGAACCATCTTCAACTCTTCCAGTGTAGTGTCATTGCTCAGTCCTCTGCCCCAATTCCTTAGTTTCTTTGAACATAGCATCTTAGAATCTAGGTCTATCTTATGTGATATTTTTCACTCTATGATTCCTTGTCTTCTCTCACCAAAAATGATCCCCATGTTGGCAGGGACTTGACTTTGCTCAGTAAGCTATATCTGAGGCCCTGCATGTAGTTATCACTCCCAGAATATTCACTAAATTAATGGATATATCCATGAAAGTCAATTCAACCCTTGTAATCCAGAGCTGATCCTATTTGTGCTGTTTATAGAAAGCATAATTAAATCTAATTAAATACCCCATATTAACACCATTAATGCAATTTTATTCTAATCTGGTTATCTATTCATGAGGCACATTAGATACAAATGAGAGAACACTAGAAATACTATTTCCATATAGTAAATGAGAATTTATGATGACATTTGCAAGATACATAATTTTGCATAAGTGAAAAAGGAGTTAAAGTTTTATAGAAAACATTATTGTCAACATATTCAAAAGTCTTCCCTGACTTTGAAAAACATCTTTGAATTTTCTTCTATGTAATTTCTTACTTATTTCTTTCTTGACTTTAATAAATGAGACATTTGATTACATATTACCCTTTTCTGGTACATTTGATATTCACTATGGCTAATAGTATGTAGAAGAATCTATTTAAATCTCTAGGGTCCTAAAAGATAAGAGAAAGAATCTTTAGAACTGATGTTATAAAGAAAATATTTCAGATTATAAAGAGATAAAATGAGAAATATAGGAGTTAAGAAATTCCTAGGAACAGTAAAAAATAGAGACACAGCAAATCAAAACCTCTGGGACACCTTGAAGTTAGTACTAAGAGGAAAATTCATAGTACTAAGTACTCCCATAAAAAGAACAGACAATCACCAAATAGCCTAATGACACACCTCAAAACTCTTGAAAAACAGGAACAGTCTAACTTCAAAGCCAGTAGAAAAGAGGAAATTATTAAAATCAGAGCAGAAATCAATGAAGTAGAGAATTTTTTAAAAAATACAGAAAATCATCAAAACCAAAAGTTGGGAGCTGAGCATGGTGGCCCATGCTTGTAATCCCAGTACTTGGAAGGCTGAGACTGGAGGATCTGGGTTCACAGCCAGCCTCAGCTACTTAGTGAGGCCCCCTGCAACTTAGTGAGATCCTGTTTCAAAATAAAGAATAAAAAAATAGGC
>PVLC010038562.1:0-14695 GCA_004027655.1 Graphiurus murinus | reverse complement strand
AAAAAAAAAAAAAAAAAAAAAAAAAAAAAAAAAAAAAAAAAAAAAAAAAAAAAAAACTACATTGAGAGCCGGGCGTTGTGCCACACGTTTGTAATCCCAGCATTCGGGAGGCTGAGACCGGAGGATCCAGGTTCGAGGCCAGCCTCAGCTACCTAGTAAGGCACTTTGCAACTTAGTGAGACCTGGTTTCAAAATAAAGAATAAAAACTAGGGCTGGGGGTATAGCTCGGAGGTAGAATGCCCCTGAGTTCAATCCCCAGTACCGCAAAAAAAAAAAAAAAAACTACATTGATATTTCATCTCATTCCAGTTAGGATAGCAAGTGTTAAGAACACAAATAAATGCTGGCAAGGATGTGGGGAAACCAGAACCCTATTGCACTGTTGGTGAAACTGCCATCTAGTACAACCACTCTGGAGATCAGAGATCCTCACTGTCTCAGTCTCCTCATATTAAGTTGAGTCTCATTTTACTCAGGTTTTTCTTTGGGGATAAGTTGGCTGCAACTTCTCTAGATTCCTCAGATTCTCCTACTAAGTGGAACAGTGGAAAACAAAACAAAACTTCTCCAATAAATGATCAGTGGCTCTTCATGGCCAGTCTTGTATTAAATGCAAATATGTATGTGGATATGTGTGTGTATATACACATACAGAGAAAAAAAATGATAGAAAGAGACTGCAGATTCCTAGGATAGTAAGTGTAGAGATTCTATGCTAACTTCTTCCTTAAAGAAAAGACTGGACCATCGTTCATAGCCTATCCTCTTTAGGAGGCTATGAATGATTTTAGCATATCCTTGTGAATTAATTTGGAAATATGGAGCAATGTCAGTGTCCCAATTTTCACATATCATCTTTTCTTTTAGAATAAGTATGTTCCTCTGGGTACAAACTATGTTGTGGATTTCACTGAAACCTCTAATGTTAAACAAAATAGGAAAGGGAAGCTTAGAAAAAAATATGAAGCAAACATTAAAGAAAAGTGGAAAAATAGAAATCTAATACACTGGATTAGGGGAGATGCATCATCATAGCAATTTCTTCTCCACAATCTAATTATGTTTCCCAACTGGTTTTCCTGCCAATATCAATACAATACTTTCTTGGAAACTGAAAAAAAAATTATTCTGTAAACTGAACAAAGCAATAATAAGCCATTTTGGAAAAGAGGAACCATAGAATTAGTTCATTTAATCTCAAGTGTTCTACTTACAAGGGCATTTTGGTTTCTTTAGAGGGCCTCCAAGAGACTTCTGATTCAAATTTCCTTTGTGCTCGAATATTTTGTGGCACTTATCCTTCTCAAATATATGCCCCTTTCCCCCCTTCCTTTAACGTTAAGTACTTTGCCAATTACATTTAACTAGCTCAAGTCACCATAATTGGACAGGAAGCAACTTAGAATCTTACCTTGAAAAACAGGGAAACAAAAATGATGGGGTTATTTTAACTAGTTCCTTTATGTTTATCAGTTTTGAATTTTGCAAATGAATAACAAACCAAAAGATTTTGCAAATGAATATAACCAAAAGACTTCACAGAGACTTTTAGGGATCTCCTAAAAATGTGGAATGCCATTTGCATGATCCTTGTGGCTTATATTTGAGATATATTTGGATTGAATACTGAGATTTTAGAAGTGAATAAGACCCAAATCCTGGCCTCCAGTAAATGAATTGTTTGATGAGAGAATGGGAAACCAAACATCTGTTAGAAGTGTTGAGCTGGAAGTCCACAGAGATGCTAAGTGGGTGTATGTACCTGAGGGAAGATCTTTTCTGACAGGATCCATGGATACTCTAGGAGAGTACCCCTTCATATGAATGAAAAGGGATTTATCAATTATATTACTTTGACAGGGTAAAAAGAGTTTTACTCAGAGAACATTGTATACATAGACTTGGAGCAATGAAAAAAAATGGTACCTGCAGGGTAACAGAAGTTACCTTTTGAGACTATGGTTCCTCATCTATTAGAAGAAAGAAGAGACATGAAAGGTAAATTATAGCCAGAGAACAAAGACCTTGACCCCCATATTTGATTCTCTGGACATGGGAGGAAGGCAGAAAAGAGTCATGAAGAGAAAACCAGTATCATTGAGCATTTACTGTGCTTAACACACTGGTAGATGTTAACTTTCACAACTTTATTACAAGAAAAACTGAGGCCTGAGGCACAGAGATTCATTAATATTGTCTCACAACTCTCTTCATAAGTACTATGTTTGGCATACAGAATAACATTATATAACTTTTCAACATTATTTTTCCAATGTACTATAAAGGGATGTCTTTATTTTAGGTAGAAATATACTTTGGGAGATTTGTAAAGAATAAATTAAGAAGACTGAGAACAAAAATATTGTACGAATAGAGGCCACAGATAGTACACAATTAAATGGAGGGAGTTGTTTACAGTGTATACAGACCAGATTAAATGGGCTTTATAAATATACAAGTAAGAAAATTTGGGAGAGCAAAGATTCCAGGATGAAACACCAAGAGTATAGTTTCAGGAACCACAAGAGAATGCTGATGAGGAATAGCCATTCCTTTTATTAATCTGGAAAACATTGAAGGAGAAACAATGTTTGATGGGGGAAATTTTTTAATTCAACTTTTAAGATAGTCAATTGAAATTGTCTGTGAATATTTGGAGGTTTGACTAGCAGCATATTTTTAATGAATGCTTCTGCTTCTCTCTAAGTGAAGGCTTATGACCATGAAGAATGAGCAAACATCTTCCTTTCATTTCTTCTCTTTCCAACTCAAGTTATAACCAAAATTCATTATGAGTCTCACATAAGTTTCCATGCCTGAACCTTCCTCTACTTATTAATCACAGAAGATAGGTCTTCCAACTTCTCTTCTTGCAAGAAACATGAATAATATTCAGTGATTTATATCAACATTTGAGAGTCTTAAAACATTGGGTTCCTCACCTTCCCTAAGACTCAGCTCCAGTGGCCTGCTTTCCTTTGAAATTCATTTTCATATTTATGAGAAGACTCTCTTCTCTGTCCTATTTTGAAACTCCTGCTTACTTATTTAGAGAAGTTTTATGGGGTACTCACTGTACTTCAAAAACTAGGTGACAGCAATTCACATATTTCTATTGCAATTATAATAGTTACTTCTTAAGAGAAACCTATTTTCATTGTTTCCTCAATTTTAGACAAAGTAATTGCCTTTAAGTTTATATATCTTCAGACTTGACTAAGCTCTGACGTTTATTTGTAACTCTCAATGACAGGTGGTTTATTGACTATAGCATTTGTCCTTATGAAGTTCATTTTCAGTGTACCCCTAAAACACAAATATGATCAAACTTTTCTCTGCAATTTTATAATCTTGGATGGTGGCACACTGCCATAGTTCGAGTATGGCACCAATGTCCTTCATAAACTGCCTTATTATACCTTCCTAGTTCCTTCTCCAACTACTACTAAACATACTACCCATTGCAACTGTTAGATAAGCCACACTCTTTTCTCAAGTCTTGTCTTTGCTTAAGTTTCTTCCTGTGTTGGAAATTTCTCTTCACACAATACACAGCATTTATACCACTGGCATTTCAAATTCAGCCAACAAAGTCCAACTTAAATGTTAATTGGTATTTCTCTCTGAAGTCTCTCTGGATTCTCTTTAGGAGAATAAATTGCCTTATATTCCAATGCCATGTTTTTTGTTTTGGTTATTTGGGGGTACTGGACATTGAAACCAGAGGCATTCTACCTTAGAGCTACAACCCCAACACTTTTTATTTATTTATTTTTCGAAATAGGGTCTTGCTACATTGCTGAGAGTCCCACTAAATTTTTGAGGCTGTCCTTGAACATGAAATCCTCCTGTTTCACCCTCCCAATTACTGGGATTGCAGGCATGTGCCACCACATCTGGCTCCAGTATCAGTTTGGAATCTGTCTTCTATTATCTTATATTTGGATATTATTGTAAATATCTCCACCACAATTCTTTGCAGACTGCATTATAACTTAGGGTTTCCTAAGTTTGTGTTCTCTAAGCGGGCCTTGAAGTACTTTTTTAAAATGTTTTGTGTCTTTATTTCAACAATAATATGAAACAACAAATAATAAACATGTCTCCACAACTATTTCATCTCACTAAACTAAAATTGTATACCCATTCAGTGGCTCATTTCATGACTCCCCACTTCCTCCAGATCCTGCCCCCTACCCACCACCATTACACACCTTTCTGTATGAAATTTACTATGGTAGATGTCTCCAATAAATGATGTAGCTGTCCACTAATAACTAAATCATTATCTGCTAATCTATCAATGGACACTGGACATTTAGATGGTTTCTACTGCTCATCTACGGCGCATAATGGCACCATGAACATGGACGTGCAAATATCTCTTTAAGACCCTGCTTTCAATTCTTAATAGAAGTATTATATACTAAGAGGTAAGTAGAAGACATCTCTATTTGCTAGGTTTCAAGACAGTCCTTTTATTTTTTTATATAAAGTTCTAGGTACTCCTGTTTTTACAGGCAGTACTTAACATTCTATCAAAAAGTATAAACCTACTCTCACATTTGATATTTAAATGTTTATTAACTGATGAATAAGTGTTGTTTATAATTTTGCTTTTCAACTTATTTGGCCATGGATTGCCACCTTAACTTATGATTGGCTCTGATTTCTCAATAGTCATTGTACATTTTCAGAAATTCTTATAAAAAAATTCCTCTTATAAGAAAAAGGCTATCTAATATACAATTTTTTAAATGTCATAAAATTTTGATGATACTAAATATATTAGTGGAGTTGATATGCTATGGTACAGACATCAAATTAAGCAAGAACTGATATCAAACTTCTTTGTTTCCTTATATTTTGAGGTAGCAATATTTTTCAAATCTCAAGCATTTTTAAGTCACTCAATAAAGTCATAAGCCCAAAGCACCCAGCCTAGAGTACTTTCTTATGGATAAAATGTAACTGAGTATCAACTATTCTACCTCTAAAACTATATAAAACCTAAGCCTTCAGATTTTAATACAGGATTTAAGGAAATAAACTGACTTAGAGAAAGTCATCCTTGTACTTAGAGCATTATCTTTAGGAACAGAAGTATTTTAAAATTAAAATACATGTTGGAGGTCAAGCATATTATTAGAGAAACTCTTAATCATATCAGGAGATACTGAAAAAGCATTTGACAAAAACCAACACCCACTCATGTTAAAAACATTGCAAATAATCAGAATAGAAGGAATGTATCTCAACATCATTGAGGCATTATAAAATAAGCCCATAGCCAACATCATATTTAATGGGGAAACACTGCAGGGATTCCCTTTAAAATCAGGATCAAGACAAGGATGCCCATTATCACCACTTCTTTTCAGTATAGTCCTCAAGACTCTTGCCAGAGTAATAAGACAAGAGAAAAATATCAAAGGAATTAAAATAGGAAAAGAAGAATTAAAATTATCTTTATTTGCAGATGACATGATTCTATATCTAGAAGACCCAAAAAACTCAATCAAAAAAGTGCTAGAGATGATTAAAAAATTCAACAAAATAGTGGGATACAAAATCAACCTGAAAAATCAAAAGCTCAAGATGGATCAAAGACCTGGAAGTTAGACCAGAGACTGTGAAGCTACTAGAAGAGGGCATAGGTTCAACACTCTGACATATAGGCACAGGTAGAAACTTCCTCAGCAAGACCACAAAAGCTCAGGAAATTAAAACAATAATTAATAAGTGGGATAGCATTAAATTAAAAAGTTTCTGCACATCAAAGGAAACTATCAAGAGTCTAAAGAGAAAGCCTACAGAATAGAAGAAGACCTTTGCCAGCTGTCCCTCTGACAGAGGATTAATATCTAGCATATACAAAGAACTTAAAAGACTTTACATAGAAAAACAAATAACTCAATCAAGAAATGGGCAACTGAATTAATAGATAATTCACAAAAAGGAGATACAAATGGCCAATAGATACATGAAAAAATGTTCATCATCATTAGTAACCGGAGAGTTACAAATCAAAACTACACTGAGATTCCATATAACCCCAATTAGAATGACAATCATCAAGAAGTCAAATAACAATAAATGTAGGCAAGGAAGTGGGGAAATAGGAACTCTTCTATACTGTTGGTGGGATTGCAAACTAGTTCAGCCACTATGGAGATCAGTGTACAGATTCCTTAGAAAACTGGGAATGGATCCACCATATAATTTGGCTTTACAACTCCTGGGTATCTTTCCAAAGAAGTTGAAACCAGAGAACTACAGTAATATATGATTACCCATGTTCTTGCAGGGCAATTCACAATAGCCAAATTAAGGAACCAATCCAGGTATCCATCAGCTGATGAATGAATTACAATATTATGGAAAATACAAACAATGGAATTTTACTCAGCAGTATAAAAAAAAAAAAAAAAAAACTATGTCATTTTCAAGAAAAGGGAAGGATCTAGAGCACATTATGTTAAGTGAGATTAGCCAATCACAGAAAGTGAAGGGGCCTGTGTTTTCTCTAATATTAACAAGCTAGGGAGTAATTTGGATATCAGAAGGACTCCAGATAATGAAGGAGAATCCTCACTGGAGGCAAGAAAATGGTCTAAGGGAAGAGGAGGGAGAACAGCAAGGTTCATTAATAGAAAGTGGTCTAAGGGAAGGGAGGAGATGGGGAGGCTGTGCACATGTATGTCATTGTCAACATGATTTACATTATGACATGAGACTATAATGCACAAATAAAAGCACACAAAAAGAAAGAGTAAAGAAGACAAAAATGGGTATCATTAATCAAATTAGGAAACCCACAGTGAGTAACTCAATATGGATAAAAGTTACAAAGTAGGCCATTCCAATTCCTGCTGGTTTCATAGACACTTTTCATGTCCAGTTTTCATAAGATCCCTCTTTGCCTTCACTTATCCACTCTCTAAACTCCAAATTTCATGATTCATTCTTCAAGGACAGAAGATTAAATCATTATCTCAAATCAAGAGAAAAATGGAAATATTGCCTTATGGAATCTCAATTCATTGTAAGCCTTCAGAAGGCATTTCATTTTTAGAGCACACTGACTCATGTAATACTTGTTTAAAGTGTCAAAAAAGCATCACCTGATTTTTGCATTCTGAAAGAATGGCCATCCTGTGATTAGTGCTGTAACTGCTACATACAACTGTTCTCGATAGATAACTGGGAGGCTTGTGTGTAAACTAAATGGACTTTCCATGGGAATCCTGTAAAAATACATGGCAAGCAATCACACCAAAATATTAATTTGCACTCGAGCACTTGATACCACAAGACGCTCCAATTATCTTTCACTGTTTAAGCCAAAAGAATTTCCAGGCTTTAAACTAGTCTCTGAAGAGATTTAATTCAATATTACTTACCCAAAAGCAGCCAACATGCTCTTTTTCTGACCTTCAGGTCAATGAGAGTGACCCAACTGAGACCCAATCAAATCTAAATATGTCCCCCCTAAAGAACTATTCACAAGGTTAATTGTATCTTGGTTCTATTTGCTGAATAAGGAATCAATTAAAGAGAATAGTAGAAGAAGGCATAAATCGCTACATGAGCTATATAGAAGTGAGATATATAGGGAAAGAGCTTTCCTTTGCTTACGGTTCTTATAGATCTCTACAAGAAAGGAAATAAACCCATGGCAGAGACATGTTTGTGCTTTTTACCATTGCAACCCATGCCTATTTTACTCTTGCATCAAATAATGTTATTTTGTGAATCCACAGAGGCCAAAGCAAGGTACTCAAAACTATTTAGTGATTGGTCATTATGGCAAAATTCCTTGGGCTTAGGTGCTCTTGAATTGTATTAACTCACTAAACTGTAGGGATACACAATACTAAAATTTTTCATTGTAACCACAGAATGTGGGGGTGGAAAAGAGAGGGTACAGTAGAAGCACTGCGATGTATTAACTTTCAAAGTTTATATACAGACATTGAAAAATATTATCTCAAAAGAGTCCAATATATAAAGAAAGATAATAGGAGAGGAAAAAGTACTTTTTACAAAAAGGGCCAGCGTATCTAAATCCTTAACACTATACTCAGTTATAGAATGTCATAATACAAAAGAGATGGAAACTATTCTTAAACACCTTACAATAAGAACAATAATCAATGGCTTACAATAATCGTGTACTATTTTAAGGGTTTTATCGACATTTCTTTGTTCCTTATTACAATCAGTGAAGAAACTGAGGCTTGAGAACCTACACTGAGGGTCATGAAGCAAATGGAAAATGAAGAAGGCAGAATGTGCAACCTTTCAGCCGATTCTTTATGTTTGACTGCACTCTCCATGAATTGGCAAAGATAAGACACACAGATATAAAAACAATCTCATGAGCATGAAAGCTTAGCATCAGTGATAACTGGTAAGGATCAGGCAATTATTGAAGCCTCTGGAGAATGAGTGTTGACAGATTAACACAGAGGGGGCAGGAAGCCAGAGCCGGTGGTGAGGGCCTTCAAAGCTTCTGACTGGAGCCAAGCTTTCTAGGCAGTTGGTATGTGTTGATTATCCAGAGTTTCCAGTATTAGCAAGTCCTTGGCTTTTTCTGGACAAAGCAAATGTGACATTTCACCAAGTCATCTGGGAAGAGATGAAACTGGAGACTTTGGACATAAATCTTTGTTTCCTACATATGGCCATAAAAACAAAGTGGAACTCTGACTTTCTTCTCTGAAATATGCCAGTATTGGTAATTTTATGGTCAAAAATTGTGTTTACTCATTCTATCAGAAGAGTTCCTCTTTACTTGTGCATTCATCACTTCATCCATTTATTCTTATCTATTTATTCTTTCATCTATCCATCTATCCCTTATCCAATCCTCTTGTAGCTGAGCACTGTATTGAGGCCCTGAATTTGAACTTGGTGGCATGTATACATTGGCAGGATAATAATAAACCTAACCTTGATTTTTGACAATAATAAATTTTTAAACTATATCAAATAGTCCTCCTAAGTTCTTTGATTTTGCTGAGATTCAATATCTAGTTCCTTCTGAAAGTGAAAATTCCATGTCCTTGTCTCTTTCCTAAACCCCCAAACTTTCCCATCCCCAAATCTCATTATGTTTAGATGAAATGAGACCTCTATTAGTTAGTTTTTTGTCATTGTAACAGATATCTGAGAAAAATCAACTTAGAGAAAGAAAGACTTATTTGGCTCATGTTTTTAGTGGTTCAGTCCATGGTCGGCTGACTCCATTTCTCTGGGCCTGTGGTGAGGCAGAACATGGTGGCGGAAGGCTGTGGCAGAGGAAATCTGCTCAGCTCATGGCAAGTGGGAAGCCAAGAGATAGCACACATGCAGGCACATGAGCTAGGGATAAGAAAGATCTTCAAAGGGCACACTCCCTGTGACCTACTTCCTCCAACTAGGTCCCACCTCCAGGAATCCATTTAGCCATCAATGGATTAACCCATCAAATGAATTAATTAACCAGACCCCTCATGATCCAATCATTGCCTCAAAGCCCACCTCTGGATTTGCTGCTTTAGGGATCATGCTTTCAACAGGAGACTTTGGGAGTCAAACCAGAAGCAAACCATGAGCAGATCAGAACATCCTACCCTCCTTCCGAAGATATTTGCCTCACAGTTGCTCTGCTGCTTTTCCCATCCAACAGCTCCTACTCACGAGGGTGGTGAGCCACAACGTGAACTACCAGGATCAACCTTTAAGTCAGGAGTACCTATAAAAGGAAGGCCAACATTTACCAGGCCCCAGGAGGAGGTCTGGCTTTCAGAATAATTCTTTCCTCAGAGAAGCATGACTAACACATTGAAGGTATGAAACAAAGAGACTCAGAGTATATTAGACTTGTTAAATAGCAGTGGTGTGCTGTGATCAGTGACTATTATGGGAAGCAAAGACAAAAAGATGCACTATGAAGTTAGGGAGGCTGAAGCAGGAGAACATCTGCTCATCTTTATTTTACAGTCTCCTGAACTCTGAGGAATAAACTAAAACTGAGGTACTTCCTTTATTGTTTAATATACCACTTTTTAGCTTTTGGTTTCCTTATACTTCCAGGCAAGACCAAAATGAACTCAGAAAGAGAAATCACTATGCTCTTTTAAATAGTTCAAGGTAAAACTATAGGTTAAATTCATTGAAAGACTTAGTTGGATAAGCACACCTCAAATGTGACATATGTCTTAATTGTGTCTGTCTTAATACATCTTAATGTGTGTGTATGGTACTGGGGATTGAACCCAGGAGTTCTCTACCACTGAGATATATACCCAGCCCTTTTTTATTTTTGAGGCAGGGTCTCTCTAAGTTTCCCAGGCAGTTCTCAAACTTGTGGTCCTCCTACATCAGACTCCCAGGTCATTGGGATTGTAGGTCTGCACCAAGTATAGTGCAGCCTTTGATTGCTTACTGGTGAGACCAGCAAGAGAGAGAGACAGAGAGAGAGAGGGGGAACTTACAGCTTTTTGTACCAAGGAAATTGTCTAATATGTTTGCTATCTCTGATATAGGCGCCCTTCTCATCATAGAGTTGTTTTTACTAAGTGCCAATTATATATAACTGTGTTAGGGCCACGCACAAAGTCCATGACCTACACTTCCTTGAGCTTAATTACCAGGCTCTTCAAAAAAGTCCCTCATTTGTTGTCCTTTCTGTCAAGTGTGCGCTCCCAAGATGTAGTTTACATCAAGCAGCTGTTAATAATCCACTCTTGGAAGGATTTTCCTGGAAGCTGGTCACCTGCTAGGTGAATAGGTTCCCCACGGGAACTAAGCTAAGTCGGAACCTAGCTTCCACATTCCATGCCATAACCTTAAGCATCCCTGAACTAAAATAAAGCACAAACAGCTGGAAAAATAACATATAGCTGCTTCATTTCATATGTAAAAAAGAATAACACAGAGTATGCACCACAGTACAGCTCTATCCAAGGACCTATTTACCTAGCTCCTCTTTGTTTTGCACTACTGGGATTAAACCCTGGCAGGCTCTACTCCTTGAACCAAATGCCTGGTACTTTTTTACCTTTTTATTTAGAAACAGGGTTTTGCTAAGTTATTTCATGCAGTTCTTTAACTGAATCTGTGATCCTTCTGCCTCAGTCTCCCTAATTGCTAGGATTAGCAGGGAGCACCATAGCCTGGCAACCCTTCCTTCCTTCCTTCCTTCCTTCCTTCCTTCCTTCCTTCCTTCCTTCCGTCTCCCTCCCTTCCTTCTTTCCTTCCTTCTTTTTCTTTTTCAGTTTTTCTTTCTTTCTCTTTCTCCTTCCTTCTTTCTTCTTTCTCTTTCATTCTACCTCAGTACTACACTCCAACAGGGTCTCTCTAGGTTTTCAGTCTGGCTAAGTTGCTGAGGCTGGTTTAGAACCTATGATCCTCCTGTTTCAGCCTCCCAAGTCCCGGTATTACATGCATGCACCACCATGCCCAATTGCCTGCCACCTCTTGACAAATGTCATAAGGCAACTATTTCTGATTGTGAATGAGTTTCTCTTTCTCTTTCTATGGGTGACCATAGAACATAGAACATTGACAATATTATTAAGTGCAATAAAATCATCAGGAATATCATTTTAGAGAAGAAACATAACTTGACTTAAATTTTTAATACAGTCTTTTAAATTGGGGGAAGGAGGCCTATTCCCATGTCTCCCACTTCCTGCTTCTCCTTTTGCCATCTTGATAGACATTGATTTTTCTTTGCCATTTTATTATGAAAAGGTTCAAACATCCAGAAAAATGGGAATAAATACATAATAAAAACTTACGTACCCACGACATAGATTCTGTAATTAATATTCATGTCAGTTTTTAAATTTCAAGTTACATAAATTGCACCATTTCTCCAATGAACACATTCTTACTGTACTCTGAATAACATCTGAATTCTTTGCCACAATGTGTACCAGGCTCCCGATTTCCTTCCTAGCTACCAGATGATCTTATCTCTAACGTTCCCTGCCTTTCGTTACTGCTATCCAGGAATGTCATTCCATATTCTTCAAGTACGTGAGGTTTTCCCTGACCTTTGTCCTTTCTAATGGCTTCTTTGCTAGATCGTCCCTTGACCCATGTGCTTAGAGATGCTTTACCTGACCTTCCCATCAGAAATGCATCTTCTGTACCAAATCACTCTTTAACACAATACCATACTTGATTGCATGTATAGTATCTACTGCTCACTGAGATTCTCTTATTTTTTTGTATTTATTTCCTTTGTATTTTATTTCATTTAAGATATAAGCACAGGGAGAGTACCTGGTCTGTTTTAATCCTATCCAAATCTCAATAGCTCAAGCAGGATATAGTTTGGAATAGGAGTTGAATCATTGCGTGTTAAGTGAATTTACAAATGCCATGACTCCACAGCCAAGTAGAATCTACTTTTTGGGAGGAAAGAAGCAAAATACAAAAAGAAAACTCCTAAGGTCTGAATGTGGACACATAACCAATTATGTAATAATTATCCTTGGTGGTTCATGGTACATTTAGGCAAATGCAAAAGAGACACATGTGAACAAATGTGACTCATCAATATGGCCCCTTAAGCACCACAGACGTAGTCACAGTGGATATCTATCTTGAACACTCATCAACAACGCAAAGGGAAGAGTTACACAGTGAGGAAAGCATTGCATGAAATAATAAAACTGTGAAATATTCAAAGGTGATAAATGGGTAGCATTGCATTTTCAGTAAAATATTTCTAACCAATTGCAACTATTTGAATATATCCTTTTAAATTCAATTTGACATTTCTTCCAAATATTTTGGAGGATATTTTCTTCATCTTCATAACCTTCTTCCTAGCACCATGGAAAGCTTCAGGATAAAAAGCGAACTGTGGTGATTTTCCTACTAATTAGTTGCTCTTATTAAAAAGAGCAAGATAATTGATTTTAGGATGCACTACCCCTTATTAAGACCTAATTAAGCTGTATATCAAAGACTAATTAAATGGCATTATTCCATCTCACTGATGAGTCTTGATGCTTGGTGAATAGATTTGGGTGGTAGATGAATACACTTGGAATAGATTTCACAGCCAGACAGATAAATATAGATGAAGGAGCTGAGTAAAGGGAATTTTCGATTATCTAAACCTAACACACTTATTGGTATTTCTTCAGCCTGACAGTTTGAAATGCACGAAATGAAACATTTAAATACAAACTCAGCACTGTGGTAGCATAGGGAACAATGACAGATCCTTGCTGGAAAACAGAAACTTCAAATACACAAAATTCTTCTAGTGCAAAGGTGGGCTGGAGATTTGAGTCTTTATTTATTCTTCTGATGAGTCAAGCTACTCAGTTTTGATGAACTTCAGGTGAGAGCTCAATACCCATTACTGATAACTGAAAGCCTGAGATCATTTTTAAATTGGCCCATCATCAACCTTCCTTAGTCATTCTTTGCAATGCAGCATGTCAAAGAGAAGAAGGGAAGGTGGCAAGAGAATATTACCATGGTACTATCATGGTAAAGTGTTTGGACCCTAGAGACTGATGGAGCTATAGACTAGACAAATAGAAATTACCTTTAAAAAATATTTGGAGAGTAAGAGCTATTAAGAGAAATGTTTTTCAGAATTTTATCTTTTATTAGAAATGAGTATTTTCAACAGCAAATCAATCTGTGATAAGTCAATATTCTACTTGACAAAGAAGATCATAGACCAATATTCCCAGTGTTATGTAAATGCGATCATTGCTCTAACCCCATCAAGCTGACCTAGTACTGTTTAGTTTGTGTTTTCCAGGCAGTGTCCTTGTGACAACAGAAATTCATCTTTCCATTTAATCTATGAGGTCACAACCTCCTTGGATTATAGTGGGTAGTCACTCAAATGCTTTGTCCCTCTATAATGCAAAAGCTCTTGAATAAATCACAAGATATTTGCTGAAAGGAATGATTTCACTATATGCCGGGACTATATTTGATTGTCTTTAATAGTTACCTTCACTGGCAGTATAATAATTTGCAAACAATAACATCAGTCATATGTCACTTTTGCACTCATTACTGGCCAAGGTATAACCCCCAGAACCAATAATCTATACTGCTAAACATCTAAATTAAATGTCACTGTGTAGTAAGTGCAGGTTATTCATTTAATAGTGAACTTTTTGCAACTATAGCATGTATTTTGAATTATCTGAAGGACATCTACCCTTGAACTCTTTTTGCATTAATACACATGTAGGTGGTAAGAGCTGCAACATCACTAAGGAAAGCTGTACAAATAGAGAACTGAAATCTCTCTTACAGGAAAATGAGTAAACAATTTATTTTTAGCTATCTTTATAGAACTCATGGGCAGGAGATAAAGGGTTTGACTCAAGTATTTCAAGGTTGTCAACCTTGGTATTCTGCTATATTTAATGGAGTTTATAATATTTAGATTGCCTTCTAGATGGGGTTTCTATTTTATTTTTTATCTCATGTAAAATTATGGATTTTAACATAATTTTGGATAATTATACACTGCACATGGTTGCAGAAAAACAATCAATTAGTAACAACTGTAATTCTTTCTTTTGTTTTGTATTCTGTGCTTGTTTTTCCTCAGAGAGGTGGGACATGAAGAAAGAGTGAAGACAGAGTTTAATTAATCTCTTGGGCTTTCTGTCTCAATGGGAACAAATTTTTCATAAAGCCGAATTATGAATC
>PVLC010038561.1:0-14691 GCA_004027655.1 Graphiurus murinus | reverse complement strand
AAAAAAAAAAAAAAAAAAAAAAAAAAAAAAAAAAAAAAAACTAAATAGAGCTGGGCATGGTGACGCACGCTTGTAATCTCAGTACTTGGGAGGCTGAGACAGGAGGATCGCAGGTCCAAAGTCTGCTCTCAGCAACCTAGTGAGACCCTGTTTCCAAATAAGATATAAAGTTGGACAGGGGTGTAACTTGGAGATAGAATGACTCTGGGTTCATTCCCAGTTCCACAAACAAACAAACAAAAACAAAAACACTAGGTATTAACTTTTCAGTTTTAGTACTCATGGGTTTTTCTTTTCTTTTTTGTTTTTTTTTATTCCGTGGTAATGGAGATGGAACCCAGGGGCATTCTACCTTCGAGTTACACCCCTAGCCCTATTTTTTATTCTTTATTTTGAAACAGGGTCTCACTACGTTGCAGAGGGCCTCGCTAAGTAGCTGAGGCTGGCCACAAACCCGGATCCTCTGGTCTCAGCCTCCCAAATACTGGGATTACAAGCGTGTGCCACCATGCCTGATCCAATTTTATTTCTCATGTGAAGATAGGGTCTCCCTAGGTTGATGAGAGTCTCACTACTTGCTGAGGCTGTCCTTGAACCTGCAATCCTTGTGTTCTGCCTCCCAAGTACTGGGATTACAGGCAATGTGCCACCATGCCCAGCAAAATTTTTTTCTTTTTTGGAAACTTTCTCACTGTGTTGATCCGAGTCCCACCACTCGTTGAGGCTGTCCTTGAATTTGTGAGCCTCCTGTCTCAGCCTCTCAAGTTTTGGGATTAAAGGCAAGTGCCACTGCTCCTGGCCCTGATATATTTCTCATGTAATAAAATTATTTTTCTGGAGATTCTGATGGCAAGATATTTTTTAACTTTTTTTTTAAGTTTTTAGAGCTGCAAAGAAAATGAACCAATTTGAACAAAGTGCTTTCAATGAGCTTGAGGTAGTCTGATGTATTACTGGAAAAATTACAGACTTTGGAACTGGATAGATTGGCATTCCCTGCTACCGTTTCTTCTTAGTTGTATACCTTGTACAAAGCGCTCTGCTTTCCATAGTATCATCTTCCCTATCTGTGAAATAAAAGACAATTCTTATTTATTTGTTTGTTTTATACTGGGGATTGAATCCTGGGGCATTTTATCTCTTGAGTTACACTACTATCTCTATTTTATTTTCTTTTTCTTTCTTTCTTTCTTTTTTTTTGTGGTACTGGGGATTGAATCCAGGGGCATTCTACCTCCAAGCTACACCCCTTGTCCTATTTTTTATGTCTTTTTTTTTTTTTTCAATTTTTCTTTCTCTTTTTTTTTTTTTCCAGTACTGGGGATTGAACCCAGGAGGGGCATTCTACCTCCGAGCTACATCCCCAGCCCTATTTTTTTTTTCTTTTTTTCCCAGCCCTATTTTTCAGTCTTTATTTTTTGAAACTAAGTTGTGGAGGACCTCACTAAGTAGCTGAGGCTGGCCGAGAACCCAGATCCTCCTGTCTCACCTTCCTAAGTACTGGGATTACAGGCATGTGCCACCATGCCAACTACTCATTTATTGTGTGTGTGTGTGTGTTGTGTGTGTGTGTGTGTGTGTGTGTGTGTGTTGTGTGGCACTGGGTATTGAACCCAGGGGCATTCTACCTCCAAACTACATTCCCAGCCCAATTTTGTTCTTTATTTTGAAAGAGTCTCACCAAGTTGCAGAGGGCTTCACTAAGTAGCTGAGGCTGGACGCAAACCTGCGATCTTCTTGTCTCCGCCTCCCAAGTACTAGGATTACAAGAGTGCAACACCATACCAATATACATTCTTTAACATTTTCTAAACTTGAACATAGATATTTCTCTCTCTCTTTTTTTTTTTTTTTGCGGTCCTGGGGATTGAACTCAGGGGCATTCTACCTCCGAGCTACACCCCCAGCCCTATTTTTTATTCTTTATTTTGAAACCGAGTCTCACTAAGTTGCAGAGTGCCTCACTAGGTAGCTGAGGCTGGCCGCGAACCCGGATCCTCTGGTCTCAGCCTCCCAAATGCTGGGATTACAAGCATGCACCACGCCCGGCTTCTCTCTTTTTTTTTTTATTGTGGTACTAAAGATGGAACCCAGGGACATTTTACCTCTAAGCTATACCCCCAGCTGATTTTATTTCTTATTTTGAAACAGGGTCTCATTAACTTGTGGAAGGCCTCAGTAAACTGCTGAGACTGGCCATGAATCTGGGATCCTCCTGTCTCAGCCTCCCAAGTTCTGGGATTACAAGTATGTACCACTACACCCAGTTTAACAGATTTTTGTTTTTGTTTTTGTTTTTTTGCAGTGTTGGAGATTGAACTCAGGGGCAGTCTACCTTGGAGCTACACCCCCAGTACTATTTTTTATTCTTTTTTTTTTTTTTTTTTTTTTTTGCGGTACTAGGGATTGAACTCAGGGGCATTCTACCTCTGAGCTACACCCCCAGTCCTATATTTTTTTATTCTTTATTTTGAAACCGAGTCTCATTAAGTTGCAGAGTGCCTCACTAGGTAGCTGAGGCTGGCCGCGAACCCGGATCCTCCGGTCTCAGCCTCCCGAATGCTGGGATTACAAGCGTGCGCCACCACGCCCGGCTCTTTTATTCTTTTTTTGAAACAGGTTCTCACTAAGTTGTGGAGGGCCACACTAAGTAGCTGAGGCTGTCTGCAAACCTGGATCCTCCGGTCTCACGGTCTCAGCCTCCCAAGTACTAGGATTACAACGTGCATCACCACACCCAGCTTAGATTTTTTTTTTTTTTTTTTGCGGTACTGGGGATTGAACTCAGGGGTGTTCTACCTTCGAGCTATACCCCAGCCCTATTTTTTATTCTTTATTTTGAAACCAGGTCTCACTAAGTGGCAGAGTGCCTCACTAGGTAGCTGAGGCTGGCCGTGAACCCGGATCCTCCGGTCTCAGCCTCCCAAATGCTGGGATTACAAGTGTGAGCCACCATGCCCGACTTAAATTAGCTTTTAATATAATAGTGGTTTAAATGTGATTGTTAGAAATTCCATTTATTTGGAAATGAATACATTAATAATTTCTATACAGAAGGATAGAAGAAATTCCTCAGATACCCTGTAATATAACAAATCTAAGCCAACAGCAGTAGCACATGCCTGTAATCCCAGTACTTGGGAGGCAGAGAAGGATCACAGGTTCGAGGCCTATCTCAGCAATTTAAGAAGACTCTCAGCAACTTATTGAGACCCTGTTTCAAAATAAAAAATAAGGCCAGGCGTGGTGGCACACCCTTGTAATCCCAGCATTTGGGAGGCTGAGACAGGAGGATCCGGGTTCACGGCCGGCCTCAGCTACCTAGTGAGGCACTCTGCAACTTAGGAGACCCTGTTTCAAAATAAAGAATAAAAAATAGGGCTGGGGGTATAGCTCAGAGGTAGAATGCCCCTGAGTTCAATCCCTAGTACTGCAAAAAAAAATTAAAATTAAAATTAAAAGGTCTGGGAGTGTAGCTCAGAGATAGAATGCCCCAGAGTTCAGTTCCTAGCACTAAAAAAAGGAAAGATATATGTAACAAATCTATGTACCAATAGCTTCTTTTTCCCTTAATGATGTCTTTCACTGTTGTGGCTTTTCTAAATTCCAGATAACTATGATTATAAGTCCTATAGGATAGTTGGAGTAATTTCTTCCTGTGTATTTTTCTTAAAGCAGGTCCAGCCAGCACAAGCCTCACCATCTAGTGGAAGACCATCTGGGAATGGTGACCGTAAACGAAAGGAACCTCGAGAAAAAGATAAAGAAAAAGAAAAGGAAAAAAATAGCTGTGTCATTTTATAACAAGTGTTAGATTGTGTTGGAACCACCTATATGTGCAGAGAAACAAAACCACAGGAAGAAAGGGAGAAAACCGATAAATGATAAATACCGTCTGTGCCTGATTTCCCAATGGATTTTGTTCATGTTTTTCAGAGGAACGGTTGTTACTTTGTTACAATCAGACTTTTTCAAGTCACATAATACACTCTTAATGAGCTGGAGTGTCATGTTACAAGTTGGAAATGCTGTGTGTTATTCATGAAAAATACTGCACTTGTAGCCAAATAAGCAAATCACAGCAAATTTTGTGTCATAGTGACATTCATAATTCATATCAGTTAGTAAGCTATTTTATCTTCTAACAATGAATGGAAGTACTGGACTTAGCCTGATTCTTCCTGAAATCTAAATATTAGCACAATAGTTTCTGAAATTTTTACAATGTTAAATTATGCTCTAATCCATGAGAAACCAGGGGTTTAATATAGGGATTTAAAAAGAAAAAACAATAACAGGAATAAACAATCCTTAATTGTATATTGGACTAGTTCAGCCCTTGAACAGCTTTACCTTTCTTTAGTAATGTACATTTTAGATACTATCGTAAGAATTGATAATGGAGCTTGGATTCAATTTAGATAGAAAAATAAAGATTTGTATTTCTTTTCCAATAGCAAAAAATTACATAACACTAATGCTTATAACCTATTCAAATCAGATATTAATGACTTTGTAGTGTTGTGAAATTTTGAGGAATTTTGAAATGTTCAAGTAGATAACCTAGACCATAGTTACTATTTATTAACAATATGATAAATGAGTTTAAGAAGGAAACCACAGTGGATGCTAGGCCTTGTAAATATGAGGATGTAGAAAAGGAGATAGTTCATTGTCTACCTTTTTCTAGAATTACCTTGAACCTTAAATTTTAAATCATGTTTATTGCTAGAAAATTAAATTTACTTATTAAATCCAACAAAAAGCACATTTCTAAAAGAAAGAGATAATCTCTACATCTAGTGAAAAGACAATAAAAATCTGAGAGTAGATAAGATTGGGGGAATTTATGTAAAAGCAATCAGATTTTTTAACTTAGAGAACCAAATAAACCCAAAACATCTTATAGTGTTTATAGGATTCAGAAAAAGTATTTATTTAACTTTATTATGAGGCAACATATATTTTCCTGTATTTCTAGATATAGTTTGGACAAATATCCTTAATAGTCCTTTTTATATACTTTATATTTAAAGCTTGTTTTAGTCATTTTTTTAAAAAGACTATGCTGCTGCAAAGTAGTTGTGTGATTTACATTCTAAGCCTCAGTAAATTTGTTTATTTACTAGCACCATAATATGACCTGAGCATCCACTTGGAGAATATTGTGGTCTGAGTTGACAAAAGACTACAAAAAATGTGGTCTAGATTTTTAAAAATATGTCATTAACTTTCTCTATGATCCAAGACCAGTTATATGATGAGTCTATATGTAAAAAGTGAAGTCTTATTTATGGAAGAAATTATTCCGGGGGCAGGGGGAAATCCAGGGCCAATCTGTGTCTTTTATATCTTTCTATTTTGCATGTCTATTTATGTTACATAATTTGTTATTTCTTTAAATTTCCTATGCTAGCATAATAAATCATCAGAGAACCTCTTTGAGGTATAAAAACTTGGATACAAAACATTTGATGAGTCTCATTATTTTAACTCAGAATATGTGTACATTGGTAGTCAGATATCCCATAGAACTTTGTTGGCTTGAACCAGGTGGACCTCAATCTGAGTTTACTCTTGATATTACTTTATTGGTTGAAGCTAAGAAAACTCAAACCTCAAAGTTTGTTTTTCCCAGAACAGATAGTAGTAATAGTGCATTATATTTTAATTAAAAAACAAACCTTGACTAATTTAAAAATGCATACTTGAGGCATATTTTTCCACAATTATATACTTATCTATTTATTGCCCTTGAAGAATATATATGTAGAAGTTATTCTTAATTTGTTCCAAAGATAATACTGCCATTCTGTATTCCCTCTATAAAAAGAAAAAAATTCACTCAAAACCCAGCAGTGCTGCTGTCAGATAAGTAGATGTCAATGTATACTTACAAGTAAAACTTTAAAATGCAATGTGTTTGTCAATCCAGTCTTTTTTATGTAACATTTCCACTCAGACTTTTTTACATTCCTGAAATTCATTTTGATATATGAGGAATGATAATGACAAAATCTTTACTTTGATTATTGTGGGGGGAAATTAAATGTTCAATTCTATTAAAACAGACTTCTCAGAGATTTTGCTTTCCTATCCTTGAAGGTTATAAAGAATCTAGAGCTTTTATGTCTTTGTTTTCTTTTATTTTGCTCAAAATAACAAATTTTATATTCCAGCATTTCATTGCTAGTTTGCATACACAGGATTTGTGTGTGTGTGTGTGTGTGTGTGTGTGTGTGTGTGTGTGGTATGGGGGATTGAACCGAGGAGCATTCTACCTCTGAGCTACACCCCCACTCCTATTTTTTTTTTTTTTTAAGTCTTTATTTTGAAACAGGGCCTCACTAAATAGCTGAGGCTTGCTATGAACCTGTGATCCTCCTGTCTCAGTCTCCCAAGTACTGGGATTATAAGCCTGTGCCACCACACCTGGCTCATACACAGGAATTTGATAGTGACATTTTAAAGTGTAGATAATCTCTACATCTAGTGAAAAGACAATAAAAATCTGAGACTAGATAAGATTGGGGAAATTTATGTAAAAGCAATCAGATTTTTTAACTTATGAGAACCAACACACAGCATTCCCCCACACAGCATTCTGTAATACTTGAAATCGTTACATATACACCTCTAGCAGAAGTTAGAATTTAAACCTTTTTGGTTTCAATATTTATAGCGAGATTATGGGCATATTTGAATCAACCACTGTTAGAGCTAGCAAAAGAGGCAGATGAGCCAGTGAATATGTTCACCATATTTTCTTCTTGCATTCAAAGAGTATGCCTTAAGGATAGTGGCCAATATTTATGAAATCTAATTCCATTTCATCAACAATGCTGTGACTTATGGTAGATCATCAGTACATAAAAGCACTTAACGTGTGTGGGGTTTTTTTGTTTTTTTTTTTGTGGTACTGGGGATGGAAGCTGGGGGCATTCTACCTCCGAGCTACAGCCCCAGCCCTATTTTTTATTCTTTTTTTTTTTTTTTTTTTTTTTTGCGGTACTGGGGATTGAACTCAGGGGCATTCTACCTCCGAGCTATACCCAGCCATATTTTTTATTCTTTATTTTGAAACCGAGTCTCACTAAGTTGCGGAGTGCCTCACTAGGTAGCTGAGGCTGGCCTCGAACCCGGATCCTCCGGTCTCAGCCTCCCGAATGCTGGGATTACAAGCGTGCGCCACCACGCCCGACTTTTTATTCATTTTGAAACAGGGTCTCACTAAGTTGCGGAGGGCCTCACTAAGCAGCTGAGGCTGGCAGCGAACCCGGATCCTCCAAGTCTCAGTCTCCCAAATGCTGGGATTTCAAGCGTGCGCCACCATGCCTGGCTCCAGTCCTATTTTTTATTCTTTATTTTGAAACAGGTTCTCACTAAGTTGCAGAGAGCCTCACTAAGTACCTGAGCTGTCCACAAACCCACATCCTCCTATCTCAGCCTCCGCAGTACTGGGATTACAAGTGTGTCCCACCACGCCCTGCTATTGTGTGTTTCTGAAGCAAGACTTTTATTAGCTTCTCAAAGCAATCTGGAGGCTTTCCCTTTAACAATCACCATTTAAAGGATATTCACAGCCGAACATGGTGGCACACACCTGTAATCCCAGTACTTGGGGGGCTGAGGCACAAGGATTGCAGGTAAGTGACCAACATTAGCAATTTAGCTCTGCCCTCTGCAACTTAGCAAGACACTGTTTAAAAATAAAATAGGGAGCCAGGTGTGGTGGTGCACACTTGTAATCCCAACATTTGGGAGGCTAAGACCGGAGGATCTGGGTTCGAGGTCAGCTTCAGCTACCTAGTGAGGCACTCCACAACTTAGTGAGACCCTGTTTCAAAATAAAGAATGCAAAATAGGGTTGGGGGTGTAGCTTGGAGGTAGAATGCCCCTGAGTTCAATCCCCAGTAGCACAAAAAATAAATAACAATAATGATAAAATAGGGCTAGGAGTGTGGCTCAGAGGCAGAATGCTGCCCCTGGGTTCAATCCCCAGTACCACACACACACTATTCACACACATGGGCTGGGGGATAAAGGTAGAGGGCTTGCCTAGCATGCATGAGGCCATGAGTTCAAACTCCAGCACCACCAACACACACATACAAAGATACACACACTGTGCAGTGTGGTGTGAGGCAACTAAAATTGGCATCGGTTGTGTGCCTGTCCAGGGTACTTAGGTAAAGTAGTTTCTTCCATGTCTCAAGGTCAGGTTAATATTTGAAAGAAGCAGAGATTTAAATTTAGGATTAGCATAAAAAGAATTTAAAATCAAGCCAGGCATGGTGGCGCACGCTTGTAATCCCAGCATTCGGGAGGCTGAGACCGGAGGATCCGGGTTTGCGGCCAGCCTCAGCTACCTAATGAGGCACTCCGCAACTTAGTGAGACTCGGTTTCAAAATAAAGAATAAAAAATAGGGCTGGGGGTGTAGCTCGGAGGTAGAATGCCCCTGAGTTCAATCCCCAGTACTGCAAAAAAAAAAAAAAAAAAAAATCTAATTATGCTAAAACTGCTTAACCCTAAAAACTATCTTAAACGAGTTTCAAAACTTTACTTTGGGAAGATATTCCTTAAAAGGCATATTGAATACAGGTAGGAAAGTATAAAATATTTATGACAGAATTATTCAGTATTATTCAACATTTAATTTTATGTTTGTTATATCCAAGTATGGCATCATTGTTGTATTAAAATATTGGATGTTTTTGTTAATATACTTAAATTGTAATCAGTGAATAACACCTGTACTTTTTTTTATTACAGATTACATTTAACTTCAATAAACTTTGATATTTAGACCAAACTGTCTTTCTGCTGTGTACCTAGTGAGGCACTCCGCAACTTAGTGAGACCCTGTTTCAAAATAAAGAACAAAAAATAGGGCTGGGGGTATAGCTCGGAGATAGAATGCTCCTGAGTTCAATCCCCAGTGCCACCAAAAAAAAAATACTTAGACTACATTTGATAAATACAAAATATTTTTCCCCACCAGAGGTAGTAATAAGCAATTAACTCTAAGCCATATAATAGTCAACTACCTGACTCCAATGATAGTTTTGTTGGTTTTTGTTGTTTTTTGACTACTGGAGATTGAACCCAGGGGCATTCTACCTCCGAGCTATACCCCCAGCCCTAATTTTTTATTCTTTATTTGAAACCGAGTCTCACTAAGTTGCGGAGTGCCTCACTAGGTAGCTGAGGCTGGCCGCAAACCCGGATCCTCCGGTCTCAGCCTCCTGAATGCTGGGATTACAAGCGTGCGCCACCACGCCTGGCTCCCTATTTTTTATTCTTTATTTTGAAACAGGGTCTCACTAAGTTGCAGAGTGCCTCACTAGGTAGCTGAGGCTGGCCACGAACCCGGATCCTCCGGTCTCAGCCTCCCAAATGCTGGAGTTACAAGCATGCGCAACCACGCTCGGCTTCCAGTTCTTTTATGGAACCCCGTGAGGGGGTGGGTAGGGTCACAGAGGAAATGGGGGATATATAGAGTTTCAGATTTCTTCCTAATCTTCAGGTTCTGTGCATTAGGAGTGGTGGCTGGGCTGTGCCTGACCTTGTCTCCTTTTTTTTTTATTTTTTTATTTTTTGTGGCACTGGAGATTGAACTCCAGGGCATTCTACCTCCGAGCTACAGCCCCAGCCCTATTTTTTACTCTTTATTTTGAAACAGGTTCTCACTAAGCTGCAGAGGGCCTAAGTAGCTGAGGCTGGCAGCAACCTTCGATCCTCCTGTCTCAGCCTCCCAAGTACTGGAATTACAAGTGTGCGCCACCCCACCTAGCTCCAAAGATAGTTTTGTTAAAGTTCACAGTTCTCTACTATTGGAGGACCAAGTTAGGAAAAGATGAAGCAGGACCATTTGGGGGTGTTTGTTATTGCAGTACTGGGGATTGAACACAGGGGCATTCTACCTCTGAGCTACACCCCCATTCTTTATTTTGAAACAGGGTCTCACTAAGTTGTGGAGTGCCTAAGAGCTGAGGCTGGCCGTGAACCCAGATCCTCCTGTCTCAGCCTCTCAAGTACTAGGATTACCAGTGTGTGCCACCACATCCAGCAAATTTTTTTTTTCTTCTCTTTTTTTGCAGTACTGGGGATTGAATTCAGTCTCAGCCTCCCAAATGCTGGGATTATACAAGGGTACGCCACCACGCCCAGCTACATTTTGTTTTTACACTAAGCCAAGGCTAAGAAAAGAAGAGTTTTTGCCCTACAATGTAATGTCCAACTCAGCTAGAATCTGGCATTTCCCTGTGGACTCTTCAGGCCTTTAAGCAGAATTAGTCATCCCACATTGTGTGTAGCCAGTGCTTGAGGTAGATTGTGAGCCATTTAGGGACAGGCATCATATATTCTTATTCATTTTGACTTCCATGACCCATTGACACATAGAACTCAAGTGTATCAGCTTAGCAGGGTGGCACACGCTGGTAATCCCAGCGTTCAGGAGGCTAAGACCAGAGGATCCGGGTTCGAGGCCAGCCTCAGCTACCTAGCGAGGCACTCCACAACTTAGTGAGACCCAGTTTCAAAATAAAGAACAAAAAATAGGGCTGGGGGTGTAGCTCGGAGGTAGAATGCCCCTGAGTTCAATCCCCAGGACCACACACACACACACACACACAAAAAAAAGATTCTGGGGATCAAAGTCAGGGTTTTGTGCATGCTGGCAAGTGCACCAGTCCCTAGCAGTTAAGTTTCTTTTTTTTTTTTGGCGGTACTGGGGATTGAACTCAGGGACATTCTAACTCCGAGCTATACCCTCAGCCCTATTTTTTATTCTTTATTTTGAAACAGGGTCTCACTAAGTTGCGGAGTGCCTCACTAGGTAGCTGAGGCTGGCCTCAAACCCGGATCCTCCGGTCTCAGCCTCCCAAATGCTGGGATTACAAGCGTGCGCCACCACACCCGGCTCCTAGCAGTTAAGTTTCTAAAATATCAATAGACTGTGCTGCCAGTGATGGAGGTGGTGAGTCAGAGCTACATTTGTTCCTTAGGAACAAGCATAGAAAGACTGCCTTTAGACCTCTACACCTAATCAGTCACTGGTCGACCACCAGATACTGCTGGAGAACTAACACCTAAAGAGCTAGAAACAAAGACGCATACACTTCCAGGTGTGGATTTTTATTTTCACAAAAAGACAACAATGTCTTTCCACATACAAGTATTTACAAAACCCAACTGATTCACCAATCAAGAATCTGGGTTTTTTCCACTTCTCAACATAGTTGGGAACATGGAAACAATAATACCCACACAATTCCCAGAGATGGAATTTATCCATCAAACAGTGCAGATTACCTAGTAGTGCACTTACCTGCACAACTCGGTCTAAGAACCTCATGATATAAACCTATGGCCAAGGTTTCAGTCCTCTATTTGGTTTCATACCATGCAAACCTGAACAAGTGTGCTGCTACACTAAACTGAAAATCAGTTCTCATTTTACAATTAAAAAGGTTCTCAACACTTTAGCAACTATACAGAATATGAAGGTTTATTTCAAAAAGATTACATTTTTTTAAACCAGGATACACAGATGCACTTAACGTAACAGTACCTTCTGCAAAAATAGGTTACATAATACTCAGAAATGCGAGGAACAATCTTATTCTCTAAAAATTAGACAGCAGACTTCTTAAGCTTAGACAGCCTTCAAAATGGAGGCTGCAACTGCTCAATGACAAGAAGTAACTCTAGAGCCCGATACCACAGAGCTAATGCTGCAAATGAAACCACTGGCACACAGCTGCAGACTACTCCTCATTGCACACAGCATTCAACAAAACGGCTTCAATTCCAATCTTTTCAAATGTGTCTTGGTGCTGCAAGAAAAAAGGTTGAATGATACACAAAACTATTAAAAGTTACAACAGAACTATTTAAACATCTTCTCTAAAATTGAGAAAAGCAATCATGTTATATTTTTAAAAAAGAAAAAAAAATCTGACGGAACTCTCAAGCAAGTCAGAGGTCCTCTTCATAAGTAGTCAAGTAAAGTTTACAGGAGACTTCAATAAATTATCTTGAAACCATGGTAGAGGGGCTCATATTCAAAACCGCCGTGGAGGTCCACCCTTAAATGGTTTAAATCCGGAGCCACTTCCTCTCGGCATGGAATTGCCAGTCATTTGTACAATTCTATTAATTGGAGATGCGTTACTGAAAAAGGTTTAAGAGAAAAAAACACATTAGAAAACAAAGAACAAGTAATCTTGGAAAACAGCTACACAGCATTCACCATTTACCAGGCACTGTTCTTTATTAAGTCATTTACTCTTTCAACAGTCCTGTGAGGAATGTACCATTACTAACGCTGATTTGCTGATAGAGAAACTGAGGCCTGGAGGATACATTACTTAGGCAAAGCAACAGTGCTCTTCAATGATGGGACAGGAATTTGAACTCACTCCAGGGTCCCCTTCTCCAGGAGCTGCTTGACGGAGTGCACATGAATAGACTACAGCAGCAGTCCGAAAGGATGGACCTCAGATCAACAGCAACCCCACCTCACACCACTGCAAGGGAACTCTAGGGGAGGACCCCAGCAGTCTGCTTCATTAAGCCCTTTGGAAGACTCTGCTACAGACAAACACATGAGGACCTCTGATTTACAGAAGTCATTTAGGAAACATTTCTGAGCTAGACGTGGTAGCAAACACCAATAATCCCAGTACTTCCGAGGCAAACTGGGCATGGTGATGGACACCTGTAATCCCAGTACTTGAAAAGCTGAGACAAGAGGATTGCAGGTTCGAGGACAGCCTCAGCAAGTTAGTGAGACTCTCATCAACCTAATGAGACTGTATCTTTTTTTTTTTTTTTTTCCTCCAGTACTAGGGATTGAACTTAGGGGTATTCTACCTCCAAGCTATATCCCTAGCCCTATTTTTTATTATTTATTTTGAAACAGGGTGTCACTAAGTTGCGGAGTGCCTCACTAGGTAGTTGAGGCTGGACACGAACCCGGATCCTCTGGTCTCAGGCTCCCAAAGGCTGGGATTACAAACATGTGCCACCACGCCCAGCTTAGACAGTTTCAAAATAAAAAGAAAGAGCCGGGCGTGGTGGTGCACACTTGTAATCCCAGTACTTGGGAGGCTGAGACCCAGGGATCTGGGTTCGTGGCCAGCCTCAGCTACTTAGGCCATTGGCGACTGGGGATATAGCTCGGAGGTAGAATGCCCGAGTTCAATCCCCAGTACCCCCCCCCCCACACACACACACAAGAATAAAAACAGGGCTGGGAGTGTAGCTTGGAAATAGAATGCCCCTGGGGTTCAACCCCCAGTACCACACACACATACATAAATATATAAAAAACAAAGAAACAGGTAGGGGCTAGAGGTATAGCTTGAAGGCAGAAGGCCCTTGAGTTCAATCCCCAGAACCAAAAATTAAAAAACCTTTGGAATCTTTATGTATAATGCAACATAGTAGATACTAGTAAATGACAGAGAAAACACACCTGCCTCCAAAAACTCCATAAGCAAAGTGGGAGATAAAAATCTATAGTGACAGCCGGGTGTGGTGGCGCATGCTTGTAATCCCAGCATTCGGGAGACTGAGACCGGAGGATCCTGGTTCGAGGTCAGCCTCAGCTACCTAGTGAGGCACTCCATAACTTAGCAAGACCCGGTTTCAAAATAAAGAATAAAAAATAGGGCTGGGGGTGTAGGAGGTAGAATGCCCCTGAGTTCAATCCCCAGTACTGCAAAAAAAAAAAAAACTATACTGACGGCTGGATGCAGTGGCACACGTATGCAGTCCCAGGTATGTGGGAGGCTGAGGCAGAAGAATCATGATTTCTTTGCCAGGCCGGGTAACCTAGGTAATATAGTGAGACCCTGTCTCAAAAACCAACTAATCAACCAACCAACCAACCAACCAAACAGCGCCACATCAAACTTTGGTGAAATGGCTTAAGTTTTAGAAAAAAATCCCAGATTATAGAAAAGTCTGAATGCCAGGCTGAGGAATGTAGATTAGATTCTGTGACCTAGAGAAGCTGCTGTGGTTCTACAGGGAGTAAATCATATTGCTAATCCAAAATTAAAAAATAGTGTCAATAATGGAGTAGGAAAAAGACAAACTTGAGCTACACCCGCAGTCTTATTTTTTTTTTGTAGTACTGGGGATTGAACCCAGCGGCATCAGGGACATTCTACCTCCAAGCTACACTCCCAGTCGTACTTTTTATTCTTTTATTTATTTATTTATTTTTTGAGGTACTGGGGATTGAACTCATGGGCATTCTACCTTCGAGCTATATCCCCAGCCCTATTTTTTATTCTTTATTTTGAAACCAGGTCTCACTAAGTTGCAGAGTGCCTCACTAGGTAGCTGAGGCTGGCCACGAACCCGGATCCTCTGATCTCAGTCTCCCAAATGCTGGGATTACAAGCATGTGCCACCACACCCGGCTTCTATTTTTTATTCTTTATTTTGAAACAGGGTTTAAGTTTTGGAGGGCCTCACTAAGTAGCTGAGGCTGGCTGCAAACCTGGATCTTCCTGTCTCAGCATCCCCAGTACTGGGATTACAATTGTGCACCACCACGCCCGGCTCCTTATTGTGTGTTTCTTTTTTCTTTTGCGATACTGGGGATTGAACTCAGGGGCGTTCTACCTCCGAGCTACACCCCCAGCCCTATTTTTTTTTTTTTTTTTTTTTT
>PVLC010038560.1:0-14691 GCA_004027655.1 Graphiurus murinus | reverse complement strand
TTTTTTGCGGTACTGGGGGTTGAACTCAGGGGCATTCTACCTCTGAGCTATACCCCCAGCCCTATTTTTTTTATTCTTTATTTTGAAACCGAGTCTCACTAAGTTGCGGAGTGCCTCACTAGGTAGCTGAGGCTGGCCGCGAACCTGGATCCTCCGGTCTCAGCCTCCCGAATGCTGGGATTACAGGCGTGCGCCACCACGCCCGGCTACAAAAATTAAAAATTAAAAAAAATTTTTCTAAAGACTTGACAAGCTGGGTGTGGTGGTGCACACTTGTAATCCTAGTACTTGGGAGGATGAGACTCGAGAATACAGGTTCGGGGCCAGCCTCAGCTATTTAGTGAGGCACTCCGCAACTTAGTGAGACCCTGTTTCAAAATAAAGAATAAAAAATAGGGCTGGGGTTATACCTTGGAGGTAGAATGCCCCTGAGGTCAATCCCCAGTACTCAAAAAAAAAAAAAAAAAAGACAAGACCTGACAACCTGTAGTGACTCAGCATTTGTATCTACCCTCTCCTCACTTGAAAGCCTCTGGCTTAGTCTTAGCCCTTTTTCTTAACCCATAAATATCAGCCTTAGCCCAGCTCTTCTTAGCCTTTTTTTTTTGGTACTGGGGATTGAACTCAGGCACGCTTGTAATTCCAGCATTTGGGAGGCTGAGACCGGAGGATCCAGGTTCGCAGCCAGCCTCAGCTACCTAGTGAGGCTCTCTGCAACTTAGTGAGACCCTGTTTCAAAAATGAAGATCAAAAAATAGGACTGGAGATGTAGCTTGGAGGTAGAATGTTCCTGGGTTCAATCCCCAGTACCACAAAAAAAAAAAAAAAAAAAAAAAAAAAAAAGGGCTGGGGTGTCACTCAGAGGTAGAACGCCCCTGGGTTCAATCCCCAGTACCACACACTCACAAAACATGGACAAGTGCTCTACCACTGAGCTACACCTCGGCCCCTCTTCCTGTCTCGTCCTGGAGCCTTCCACCCATTGCTGGACCAACGCTTTCAGTTTTGGTTGATGATGTCACTCCCTCTGGTGGACATTGTTAATCCTGTTTACCCGGCACACATTCCTCCAGCTCCTTAAGATTCTTCCATGGTTCCCCAATTCTCACCAGCTTTCCCCCCAAATACTGCTGTCTCTCAAAAGACAAAAGACTCTACCTCCAAACTAGGGGGTACCTGGGTTTGAACTGGGGACCTCTTCATCTGCAGTCAAATGCTCCGCCACTGGGCTATGCCCCCTGGTGATAACAGGTTCCTTACTAATATTATTTCATCTTTAGAATTCTGTTGTAAGGCTGAGTGTGGTGATGTACACTTGCAATCCCAGTACTTGGGATGCTGAGACAGGAGGATCACAGGTTCGAGCACAGCCTCAGCTACTTAGTGAGGTCCTCCACAACTCACTGAGATCCTCTTTCTAAATAAAGAATAGGGCTGGAGATGTAGCTTGGAGGTAGAATGCCCCTGGGTTCAATAAATAAATAAAAATAAAAAATAAAAATAGGGCTGGGGATGTACCTTGGAGGTAGAATACCCCAGGGTTCATTCCCCAGTACTGCAAAAAAAAGAAAAAAGAATCATGTTGTATTATTGCCAGCTCTAAGTAACAGAAATTCATTTCAACTGATACAAAATAAAAGAAGGATTTTGGGGGCCCCAACAATGGAAATGTCAAAGGAGACGCTGATTTCAGGAACTCATCCATGGAATCCTCTCTTTCCAGCTCTCTTCCTCGGCTCCCTCGTAGGTTGGCTCCAATAGATGACGTCAGCCTCGCCCTCCAGCTGAGACCCCGCCCCCAACTTTCGCAGGACCCCCACATTTGGGTAGCTTGAGTCTGACAAGTCCCTCTGCAGTAGGTTTGGCATGTGCTCCGTGCCTAGCCACGGCACACCATTGCGACCAGGGGCCTTGTAAGAATGTTAATCTGATCCCACTCAGAATATATGGTGGCGCACGCTTGTAATCCCAGTATTTAGGCGGCTGAGACAGGAGGATCGCGGGTTCCTGGCCAGCCTCAGTTACTTAAGTGAGGCTCTAGGCAACTTAGTGAGACCCTGTTTCAAAATAAAGAATAAAAAATAGGACTGGGGGTATAGCTTAGAGACAGAATGCCCCTGAGTTCAATCCCCACCACTGAAAAAAAAAAAAAAAATGGTGGAAGTCCAAGTTTCTGGTCCCTGGGAAGGTGATCTTATTTGGAAATAGTGTTTTTCAGATGTAATTAAGTCAAGATGAAATTAGAGTAGGTGACCCCTAACCCCAGTACCTTGTAAGAAGAGATACAAACACACCTGGGTGGGGTGGCGCACACTTATAATCCCAGCACGCGGGAGGCTGAGACAGGAGGATTACAGGTTTGAAGCCAGCCTCGGCAACTTCTTGAGGCTCTCAGCAACCTAGTGAGACCCTGTTTCCAAATAAGATATAAAATCGGGTTGGGGGTGTAACTTGGAGGTAGAATGCCTCTGTGTTCAATCCCGAGTACCAAAAAAAAGGGGACACAGACATAAAGGAAGAATGCCAGACGGTGGGGGCAGGCTGGAGAGATCCAGCTATAAGCCCAGGACATTCTTCCTGCCTGCAGACAGCTGCCCTCTGGGTCCTCACACGGCAGAGCGTTCTGGTTGTCTTCTCCTGTAAGTGCACGATCCCATCTCGGGGGACCCCGTTCTGATGGTCTTGCATAATCCTAATTACCTCCTCCACGGGCCGCACCTCAAATATCACACTGGAGTTACAGTTTCAGCATTCGCACTTGAGGACACAATTTAGTCTACAGCAGAATGTTGGAATGAATTTACTACAGAAGACCAGAGAACCCCCATCTTTATTCCTGGAGGTTCAGAGCAACTTCTTGCAGCAGGGATGCACTGGCGGCTCAGGGTGAGTTATCTGCAGCCTGGGGTTGACGCAGGAGTCACCGCCACAGAACTCAGCTCCCCGGCGCTAGCAGAAGTAACGGGACTCCAGGTGGCAGAGGATGGGTCGAACTCGAGAGCAGTCTTGGGTCTGAATTATTGGTAGTCCAGCTGGAGAGAACCCAGTGCTGTCCTTGGTTCACTGTCTAGGATCTTTGTCTAACAGTAAACCTTCTGATCTGGCATACTGAAGAATAAGTCCTTAGAAGACATGTCAGCCACCTAGTTAGTTGTCACTTTTTTTTTTTTTTTTTTTTTTTTGTGGTACTGGGGATTTGGGGATTGAACTCAAGAGCATTCTACCTCTGAGCTATACTTCCAGCCCTATTTTTTATTCTTTATTTTGAAACAGGGTGTCACTAAGTTGCGGAGGGCCTCGCTAGGTAGCTGAGGCTGGCTGCGAACCCGGATCCTCCGGTCTCAGCCTCCCAAATGCTGGGATTACAAGCATGTGCCACCACGCCCAGATTTTTTTTTCTTTTTTGATGTACTGGAGATTGAACTCAGGGGTAGTCTATCTCTGAGCTACACCCCCAGCCCCATTTTACTCTTTATTTTGAAACAGGATCTCAGTAAATTGCAAAGGGCCTCACTAAGAAGCTGGGTCTCAGCCTCCCAAGTACTGGGGTTACAAGTGTGCACCACCACAACTGGCTGTCACTCCTTAAAAGGACACCTACCACGCGTGTTTCTCCCACCTTAGGAACGTGTCTACAGCTGGGATGCACTTAACATCTTACACTGATAACAGAATCATAGTCATATAGATGCATTTTTCTTATCTAGGGAAACAAAATACAGACATGTCTTCAACAGATCTTGGGCTCAGTGACACATGGTTAATATGTAAGTATCACTTCAAGGTGAGAAGTGATTAAAAAGTGGTTAAGCTGGATGTGGTGGCGCATGCATGTAATCCCAGTACTTGGGAGGCTGAGACAGGAGGATTGCAGGTTCACAGGTTCGAGGACAGCCTCGGCAACTTATCAAGGCTCTCAACAACCTAGTGAGACCGTTTCCAAATAAGAAATAAAATCGGGCTGAAGGCAAGGTCTGGAGGTAGAAAGCCTCTGAGTTCAATCCCTAGCACCCCCCGCCCCCAAAAAAAGGCATCAAAACTGGTGTTATCAGATGACTGGCAGTAACACTGGGCGTGGCGCCGTTTACGGAAGCATATCTAGTCACCTGCTCCACGGACACAGGGTGTGCCCCACTCTGGCACAGAGCCCGATGCCAAGGCCCGGCCCTCCAAGCCCACCTGGACTCTGCCATCCTTTGGACTCTGCCCCAGCCGTGAATCCACCTGGTACTTTTCCCCCCAGAACTTCAAAATGGAAGCGCAGTTGAAAATAATTGTAATTCACCAGTGATCGTCAGAACCTGGAGTCAGAGGCAGTACATCACAACAGAACAATCTCCAGCAGGGTCAGGAGGTGGAGGGGAAGGCTTACAATTCTTCATAAATATTTCCGAATTTACAGAGGTGTAAAGTGATTATGGCAAATTACAGAGCTTCCGATGACAAGCAACTCCAGACACAGATCCGAAAGCCCAGGGCACGGTGCACGCAGCTGCCCGAGCCAGCCTCAGTTTACCCCCGCCTGCTCCAGGGAGGGGGACACGTGACGGGAGGCACGCCAAGCACTCAGGGCCACCAGGTGGGGTCTCGGGACTACCTAACAGCCAGGGTTCTGAACTCACCTACAGCTAAGGAAGAACTCAGCTTACCAAAATGGCTTCCACACATAAGGGCCTACCTGAACAGCCCAAGTTGCTGGCCGGACTGCTGATGGGGGCAGGGCACCCAGGATTCCATGGCCACGCTTCCTTCCTCCCAACCTTCAGTGCTTCTGCGGCATTTACTGCGCCCACGCCACCTGCCCTCCAGCTGCCCCTCGCTGTCCCCAGATGGCATTTTGCGCTCACCCCCAGTGGCCGGGGCTTCAGAAAGGCCCCTTCGCCTGCCAACTCAGCAACAGCTTGAAGGCAAATCTTTTGCCAATGGAATATAGTACCTTATGGGGGCCAAGGAGGCTGCTCATGAACTCTGGGCCACAGACAACCCAGGCCCTTCGGGGTGTGGGGGTGCTGGTGGCCAGGGAACGTTTTCATAAGTCTTGTGATAACTCACCAAGCCTCTTGGGTATGTGCCTCAGGGGCACTTGGGCTCGGCTTATTAAAGGGAGGCCAGGCCTTGCCTGTAGAAGGACTTTTATTTTTTGTGGTACTGGGGATTGAACCCAGGGGCATTCTACCTCCAAGCTACACCCCCAACTCTCTTTTTAGTCTTTATTTTGAAACAGGGGTCTCACTAAGTTGCGGAGGGCCTCACTAGGTAGCTGAGGCTGGCTGAAAACCTGCGATCCTTGGTTTCAGCCTCCCAAGTACTGGGATTACAAGCCTACGCCACCACACCCGGCTCTCAGAAGGACTTTAGAATCCACAGAGCTCACACTTGGGGAACCCAAGGGCTCTAGCTAGGGATGACAGGGCACACCCCTTCAGAGCGCTGGGTCCTGACCCTCCTCACTGGGAAGTGCCTCCCCAAATCACTCACTGCCTTGAAGAAGGAAGGCGCGCCAGCCACAGCGGGCCCAGTCCCTGCCTCGGGGCCTCCGGCCATGAAGGCCCTCCGGCACTTGGCCCACCTAGCAGGCTCTGGGAAAACAGCCCTCCCTTGGGAAGCCCAGAGGACAGCCCAATATCCTGCCGGGAACGAGAAGTGCCCCTTGGGAAAAGGCGTGGATTCAAGGAGCACCAATGACCTCAGAGGCCGCTTTAGGGCGCGGAGTGCTAGCCGGCATTTTCCATCTTCACCCGGGAAAGAAAACTGTGCGGGGACTCCGCCTGGCCCTCTTGGTCGCCACCGCGGGGCTGCCTGGCCCTGGGCCGCGCCTTGCGGTTCCGCTCAGTCCCGGCGCCCTCAGTTCTTGGCGCACCATAAGAGTCACTGGGGGGGCCTCCCCACGCTGCCCCTTTAAAGAGGCCCCCACTTGGCTCGGGGCTTGTGGAGCCCCTCTCGCAAGCTGCACAGGCTGCGGCGGCCCGGCTGACGTGGCTGCCCTGGTGGCGCACCAGCCAGGAGCGACAGGTGAAGCTCTTGCCACACTGGCCACAGGTGAAGCGCTTCTCCTGCGAGTGGCTGCGCAGGTGCCGCAGGAAGCTGGGCTTGTGCGCGAAGTTCGCGCCGCACTGGGCGCACTGGAAGGCGCGCTCGCCGGAGTGCACGCTCTGGTGCACCGTCAGGTTGGCCAGGCGCGTGAAGCGCTTGTCGCACTGGGCGCACGGGAAGGGCTTCTCGCCCGTGTGCGTGCGCCGGTGCTCCACCAGCGTGGACAGGCGGCCGAAGCGCCGGCCGCACTGCGCGCACGGGAAGGGCCGCTCGCCGGTGTGTGTGCGCCGGTGCTCCAGCAGCGTGGACAGGCGGCCGAAGTGCTTCCCGCACTCGGCGCACTCGTACGGCTTCTCCCCGGTGTGCGTGCGGTAGTGCGTGGTGAGCGTGGACTGGTGCACGAAGCTCTTGCCGCACTGGGTGCAGGTGTGGGCGCGCACTCGGTGGCGGCTGGCCAGCGGGGCGGGCTGCGGGAAGCTCTCCGGACACTGCTCACAGGCCGCGGGCGGGGCGCCGGGGTACGTGCGCTCCGGCTGCGCCCTGAGCTCCTGGCAGCTCAATTTCTGGCCTTGCCCAGCACAGGGAAAGAGCGCTGCGACCCCAGCGGCTGGCAGAGTCTGGCTCTGGGGACCCAGAGGGAGGGAGGCCGCCTCTGTCTCCCCGGAGGCAGGAGGTGGATCCCCACAGGCGCACCGCTCTGCGGCCTCTTTGCCGGGTCCTCCTCCCGCTGCCCGCGCTGGCTCCAGCCCCTTGGCCTCTCCCTCCGGGCTCCTCTTCTCTTTGCTGGCTGGCCAGGTCTGTGCTGGGGGAGGGGGGGGCACAGCGGGTGAGTCATCTGGGCCACAGGCTTGGGACCCAAGCCACCTGATCCTCTACCCTCCTGACATCTGCCGCCCTGGGCTCACAAGACTGCTCGATTTCCCACCTGCCTTCTGCCAGGGTCCTGCCCTGCGCCACTCTACACAACGCCACCGGTATGCACACCCTGTTCATCCATCTAGAGCACCTCTGGCCTCCCAGCCTCTCACCACGCTTCAGGGCTCTCTCGAGGGTCTAGGGTCCCATGGAGCCTCCCGAGATCAGATCAGTGACCTTTCCCCTCGGGGTAGCACCTCCTCCTGGCCACAGGACCTCGGCTTAACCACGGGATGCCTTCGCCATGTTGTAAACATAGGCTTTGCTTGGGTACTAATCATAACTTCTGTAAGATGCTCCAGGGCTCCCTGGCTGGGCAAACAGTTGTCTCGTCTTACTGTGCTCTGTTCATCTGCATGAGCCTTCTCGCGCTTCCTGTGTGGGGACCTGTGTCTCACACGTCCACGAGTTCCACGGTGCCCAGCACCACACTGGCTACAGTTTGTAAACTAAAGTCAAGAAACATTCTCCGAAAAAAAAAAAAAAGGAGAATAATCTCATGCATCTGTCTGAGGGGACACCCCAAGCAGATACACAAGGCCACCGAATACAAGGCCAACACAGGGTGCCCCCGCCTCAGGGGGGGGGCCTCCATGAAGGCCACCCTCGGAGCCTTACCTGAGCGCAGAGGGGCGCTGGTCACGTCCTGCACGTCCCTCCCACGAGCCTCTTCCTCTTGCTTGATCCAGGGCAGACCTCCGGGGAGAGATGTCAGCTGGCCCGTTTCTAAGGCAGAGAGGATGTCGCAGGCGCGTTACCTCTGTCTCAGCCTGGGACCAGCCACGAGGCACAACGAACCAGCAGGGCAATGGGTCCCAGCAAAGACAGAGCAGATACTGAGATTTCCAGGAACACAGGGTGGCAGGGAGTCAGGGGAGCGGGGGGGGGGGGGGGGGGGGGGGGGGGGGGGGGGGGGGGGGGGGGGGGGGGGGGGGGGGGGGGGGCTGGGAAGGACCTGCTGTGACCAGGGGTCCACTGCCACTACTGCCTGCCTGCCTTGTAGTAACAGAGCGCTGGGGGCCTGGCTGGACCCACGCGCTCCCAGAGTAAACACTGTGCTCCAGCCTTCCCTGCAAGCAGGCGACTAACGGGATGTGAAGGCTCTGCCTTTTCCAGCTCCATGACCTCTGACAACTTACTAGGCCTCTCTGGGCCTCAGCCCTTCATCTATAATACGAAGAAACAAAAGGCTATCAAAGCCGGGTGTGGTGGCGCACGCTTGTAATCCCAGCATTTGGGAGGCTGAGACTGGAGGATCTGGGTTCACAGCCAGCCTCAGCTACCTAAGTGAGGCACTCCGCAACTTAGTAAGACCCTGTTTCAAAATAAAGAATAAAAAATAGGGCTGGGGGTGTAGCTCGGAGGTAGAATGCCTCTGAGTTCAATCCCTGGTACCACAGGGGGAAAAAAAAAAAAAAAAAGGCTATCAGAGAATTAAATGGCTGAATATTTTAAAGTACATGACAAGTACTAAATATATTTATTTCATTTTATTATTATTTTTTTGTGTGGTACTAGGGATTGAACCCAGAGACATTCTACCTCAGAGCTACACCCCCAGTCTTATTCTTTATTTTGAAATAGGGTCTCACTAAGTTGTAGAGGGCCTAAGTGACTGAGGCTGGCTGTGAACCTGTTGATTCTCCTGCCTCAGCCCCTCAAGTACTGGGATTACAAGTGTGTGCCACCATGCTCGGCCTAAATATACTTATTAAATGAGAAATAAACATGCTGAGCCGGGCGTGGTGGTGCATGCTTGTAATCCCAGTACTTGGAAGGCTGAGACTGGGGGATCTGGGTTCGCGGCCAGCCTCTGCTACTTAGGCCCTCTGCAACTTAGTGAGACCCTGTTTCAAAATAAAAATAGGCCTGGGGATATGGCTGGGAGGTAGAATGCCTCTGAGTTCAATCCCCAGTACCACACACACACACAAAAGAAATAAACATGCTGTCCTTAAAGGGAAAGGCATGCCCCCTTCCTCTCCTGCTTCCTTCTCCACGGCTAGGACAGGGCCGTGAGCCATGTGGAGCCGCAGGGACAAGGCCGCCCCCAAGGAGATGGAGATCAACAAGCTGGAAGGAACCTGGGCCTGTGACATCGTGACCTGCCAAACAATCCCCGTCAGGAGTGAGAAACCAGTCACTGTCTTATTTAAGCTGGCGCTCTGCAATTCAGGTCTTTTCAGTCTTTCCGTAGCCTACGTAGCACAGTGCCCCTGAGTAGATGTCCTTCAAGGGCCAAGAGACTTCATCAATGGGTCTCAATCTCTATGGCCAGAGTCTTGCTAAATTGTCCAGGCTAAGCCGGGCGTGGTGGCGCACACTTGTATCCCAGTACTTGGGAGGCTGAGACAGGAGGATCCAGGTTTGCGGCCAGCCTCAGCTACTTAGTGGGGGCTCTCATCAACTTAGTGAGACCTGTTTCAAAATAAAGAATAAAAAATAGGGCTGAGGGTGGAGCTCGGAGGTAGAATGCCCCTAGGTTCAATCTCCAGTACCACCAAGAAATAAATAAATAAGTAAATAAATAAATAAATTGCCCAGGCTAGCCTTGAACTTGCAGTCCTCCTGCCTCAGCCTCCTAAACTGCTGGGATTACAAGTGTGCATCACCATACCCAGCTTCCATGAGGGAGGATGTGGATAAGCCGCTTAACCCCTCTGCATTTCCCTGCATAAGACCTAAACATGGGAATTAAGGATACCTTCCACCTGCCTGCAAGCAGAGGACTGATTCCAACATGCTTCTGCTTTTCAGATCCAAGAGTGTCGACCGACTGAATAAAGACTGAAAACAAGCCGTGGAAGCCGCGGCCACCGCTTACCCAGGGAGCCTGGCGCCGCGTGACTCCCCCTCGCGGCTTGCCTGCTGCGCTGCCCCTGCCAGGCTTCCAGGCTGCCCCCCTGCTGCTCTGGGAAGCACTCGGCCACCGCTTCAGTTGTCACAGGAACCTGGAAGTACAGGTCCCCCCGGCCCAAGTGAGTTACCACCACTTCAGAGAACAGCTGGAACCTGCTCTAAGCCCAGGGTGCTGCTGGCCAAACCACGAGGCAGATCCAGCCTCCTGCCCTGGCATCTGCTGTGATAAAGGGCAGAACCAGGGACTAGGGGACTCGGGGCCAGGGCTCCCTCTTCTAGGAGGATGCGCGTCTTTGGTTCCACACATGGGCAGCTAGGGGACTCCTTCTGCTATGCCTACCACAACCCCCCGACTCAGTTCCTGTACCTTGGGGACCTCCCCTTTGCTGCCATGGGGCGGCCGCAGGACCCAGGAGCTCCGGTTGCGCAGCAGGTTCTCCACGTTCTCCAGCCGCCGCTGCAGCAGCCCGTACTCCTGCAGCAGGGTGCCCAGCACGGCCCACTTGCCCTCCAGCTGGTTGCCGAACTCCACGGCCGTCTTCTCGCAGTCGGCCAGCTTCTTCTCGGCCGTGCCCGCGCGTACTTCCAGGTTTTGAAGACGGGCGGCCTGGGACTCTGTCTTCTTCTCCACGGCCTGAACAGCAGCCAGGATAGCCAGAAGGGAGATCTCTGCAGACTGGATCTGGGCCTCTCGCTGGAGGTCAGTCCCCAAGTGCCAATCCTGTAACCAGATGACACAGGAGGTGAGCCAGGAGCCAGGAGGGGGACCAGAGCCATTAATCAGATGCAAGACAGTCAGCTCTAGAATGGGGGGAACTTCTTCCAGGTGCCAAAAGCCCTCACTGGGCAAACCACCAAATAGACTTCACCTGAAAGACAAAGATGGGACACAGCCCAGCGTGGTGGCATATGCTTGTAATCCCGGTATTTGGGAGGCTGAGACAGGAGGATCGCAGGTTCGAGCCCAGTCTCAGCTACTTAGTGAGGCCCTGTTTCACAATAAAAGATAAAATAGGGCTGGGGGAGGGTAGCTCAGAGGTAGAATGCCCCTGGGTTCAATCCCCAGTACCACCAAAAAATAAAATAAAATATATAAAACTGGCCGTGGTGGTACACACTTGTAACCCCAGTATTTGGGAGACTGAGACAGGAAGATCACAGGTTTGTGGTCAGCCTCAGCAACTTTGCAAGACACTGTTTCAAAGTAAAAATAAAATAGGGATGGGGGTGTAGCTCAGAATGCCCCTGGGTTCAATCCCTAACACCACACACATAGATGGATGGATGGATGCCATGGTCAAAATGTATTATGAACCAAAAATTCTTTTTTTTTTTTTTTTGCAGTACTGGGGATTGAACTCAGGGGCATTCTACCTCTGAGCTACACCCCCAACCCCATTTTTTTTTTGTGGTACTGGGGATTAAACTCAGGGGCATTCTACCTTGGAGCTACACCCCCAGACCTATTTTTTATTCTTTATTTTGAAACAAGGTCTCACTAAGTTTCGGAGTGCCTCACTAACTAGCTGAACTGGGATTCCAAGTACTGGGATTACAAGCATGCGCCACCACACCTGGCTATGAACCAAAAATTCTGATTAATCCAATTCTGCTCAACTAAGTTTCCCCAAGACCCTTCCCCAAAAAGGACGCGGCCAAGTGCCCTGCACCTACAAAACGCTAGACACCAGGCACTTGCCCTTGCCTTCTCCTCTTACCGCAGGATGGCTCCATCTGAGTTTAGCCTCAGACCCATACAAGAAGTGTGGATGGGATGGGAGAGGACAGCAGTCTTCATACATTCAGGGCAAACCTCCTAACCTCCCTGCAGTGTCTGCCACATATCCCGCATCCGGGCTAAACCTTCACATAGCTACTGCTACCAAGGGATGCCCCCTTACCTCCAGAGACACACAAGACCCTACAGCTCAGGGCAAACCTCCTAACCTCCCTGCAGTGTCTGCCACATATCCCGCATCCGGGCTAAAACCTTCACATAGCTACTGCTACCAAGGGATGCCCCCTCTACCTCCAGAGACACACAAGACCCTACAGCTCAGTTAACTCTAGCCAGGGAGGCCTTAGATCAAACCTGAGCCCGACAAGCCCAAAGTCCTCCCTAATGCACACCCCCTCCCAGCAGCAGCAGGAAGGAATTCCTGGGGAATCTTGGAACACTACGGGGCAGGTGCTCCAATCCACCTTGCCTAGCTGGAATCAGAGCTCAAGTCTGGAAGACCTTCGTGGGACCTTCCCTGGCAGAGATGAGGCTCCGGCTCCCAAGAGGACGTGAGGGCCCAGAGTAGAACCAACATACCCTCCCCAGGCTGTCGCACTAGCCTTAGGTTGCAAAAAGGGTTAGAGAATGGGGTGGACTGTCTTTGCGGGACAGTCAGCCGTGGCAGGCAGGGGTGGGAGGGTGTGGGTCCCTAAAAGGACAGGTCCAGGAAGAGGCGCCTTAGAGTCTGGAGTCAGGATGCCACAGTCCCTCCCCTATACCTGGCCCAACGGACCTCGGGCATCTCCTGGTTAAGTCTGATCACCTTGTTCTATGCGGAAACTGGGGATAGGAAAGGAGAAGGGACAGGCGCCCCTGTCCTTTCCCCCCCACTCTGGTTGAGCCCTCCCCAACTCCGGGAGGTGGCAGGTGGAGGTACCACATCTTCCCTGCGAATTCAGGACTGGGCTCGACGTCCCCGGTGAGGGCCGCCCTTACCGGAGCAGCAGCGGCTTCGGCCATGGCCCTGCCCAGGGGAGCCGCCGCCGCGCTCGATCCCACGCTGACCCGGCCGCCGGGTCCTCCCTGCAGGCGGCGCGGCGCGGCCCTCCCTTCCCTGCACCGATCGGGCTGGCGCGGCCGTCGGACCTCGGAGGCGCTGAGCCGCTGCAAGGCAGGAAAAGCAGCAGCCGGCACTGGGGACCGCAGGACTGCAGGGCCCGGCCGCAAGATGGCCCCGCCCCCGCCAGAAGCGGGCTCCTCATTGGTCCACCCCGGAGCCCCGCTCCCGCCCTGCGCGCCGTGAGGCCCCCGAAGCCCGGATCCGGCTCCTCATTGGCCAGCCCTGGAAGCTCCGCCCCCTAGGCGTGCGCCGCGACTTTCTGCGTGCTCTGCAGGTGTGAGCGCCGGGTGCAGGAGCTGCGGAACCAGCGGCCGGCGCCAAGCAACCTGCTGGCTGCGCGGCTGACGGCCCACAGCTCGCGTTCCACGGCGCAGGAACGGGGCCACGTGCACGCACTCGTTTATGCTAACGTGTTTACTGAGCACCGATTTGAGCCTGAGACTGCCGCTTTCACAGTGCTTAGGACCTCTTAGCGGCGCATTCCATTTCTTTGTTTTACAAATGAGGAAGCTGAGGCCAAGAGCCGGAGAGTTTAAGACCCCAGCAGGGCTCCCACCACCCGATTTTGGAGCACCGCAGGGCTCGTAACCCAGGCCTAGCCCAGAGCTGAGCATACTGAATGATTTGAGAAAAAAGCAAAAGCCTGAGCCTTAAGATCAGAGTGCCTGTATTTACAGAGGACACTTAGTATTAGAGAAGCAGGCCTAGCAAATGGATGATATTCTTTTTTTTTTTTTTTTTTTTTAAACTGGGGATGGAACCCCGGGGGCATTCTACCTTTGAGCTACACCCCCAGCCTTATTTCATTTTATTTTTTTAATTTGGAAACAGGGTCTCGCTAGGTTGCTGAGAGCCTCACTAAATTGCTGAGGCTGTCTTTGAACCTGCCATCCTCCTGTCTCAACTTCCCAAGTACTGGGATTACAAGCGTGGGCCACGACACCCAGCTTTGAAACACTTAATTCTGAGGATCTCCAGGAGAATACCCGAGTCTTTTTTGCAGCTGAGGGTTAAGTTCTGAGCAGGTCCAAAGCACCAGATCCTGTCTGAGTACTGCTGACAGCTAGACTCTGACTTGTGGATCCTGAGACGAGGGCTAGGGGAGCAGGCAAGCAGGATCCATGGGGCAGAAGGCAGGATCGTGGACTTGGGTACTTACCCTCGCCCCAGGGATGATGGCAATGTTATGATCTGCCCAGCTCTGTTCAGAACCACTATACCTGGCTTCAACAATCCTCTTTGTGCTGGTGCTCCTTGCCCAGATGCAGAAACCATAATGCACTAAGAAAAAGCCCTCCAGTAATCCCAGCATTTGGGAGGGTGAGACCAGAGGATCCGGGTTCGTGGCCAGCCTCAGTTATCTAGTGACGCACTCCGCAACTTGGTGAGACTAGGTTTCAAAATAAAGAATAAAAAAAAAATAGGGCTGGGGGTATAGCTCGGAGGTAGAACGCCCCTGAATTCAATCCTCGTACCGCAAAAAAAAAAAAAAAAAAGCCCTCCAGTACCCTTCCTAGTTCGCAGACTGTCTGGGAGGGTAGCCTGTACTCTGCCCCAGCCGCCCCTCTCCTTTGCACCCACGCTCACCAGTAGCTGGCTTCCTTGCAGGAGCTGCCTGCTCCTCGCCCCCCTTCTCCTGGCCACATGGGTCTCCGGGACAAGGCTCCTGGCCCCTCTCTATCCGGGTGAGGGTGTCCGCTTTGGAGATGGCATAGTCTATGTACAGAACGCAGAGGGATGGAGAAAGATGTGGGTGTCAGCTACTCACAGAGAGCAGAGATGCCCAAAGTAAAATAAAAGAAGCCAAGCGAAGACACAGACTTCAGGAGGCCAGCCCTGGACAGAGGCCCGGACACTCCCTGCGCAGCCCTACCCAGGGAGACCAGTGTCTCGTAGTTGCCCCGCATCACGTGCTTGTAGAGCTCCTTCTGCCAGTCCTCCAGCTTGGCCCACTCCTGCTCGGAAAAATACACGGCCACATCATCAAAGGTCACGGGCACCTGGAACCACAAGTGTCACACTCGCTCACCCGCGCGCTCACAGG
>PVLC010038559.1:0-14704 GCA_004027655.1 Graphiurus murinus | reverse complement strand
GAATTTAAACCAAGGAGGCAGTGCCTGACAAGTGGATTGATCTCTGTCTGTGTCTTTGCGCATTAGAGCCCACCCGGGCAGATACCTGGCTCTGCGCCTCTCTCCTCACTCCCTCCTGAGCCAGAAGGGATTTTCTCAGTTCTGGGGTGTGTGAGCCGCCTGGAAACCTTTGCCACAAGGCAGAGGAGAGAACGGATGGTGCTTCCCGGTGCAGTACCTGCGCCGCCCACCAAAGCCCTTTCCCGGGAAGCTCTGGGAGAGGTGGCTGCTTGCACCAGCAACCTGAGCGGCCCCACAGGGAAGAGTCATTTCCAGAGTGTTCGAAATAACTTTTCATGGCGTCAAGAAAAGTCACATGTTTGAAGATTGCTTGGCCAGGCGATTTTACTTCTTTGCAAAAAAGAATGCTCCCAGGTATGCAAGAGAGAGCACACCTGAAGAAGATCCCGGTGGGTCTTAGATCCCTGATGCAAATCTGCTCCTGCGCTGAACTCCTATTGGTGGGAGTTACAGCTTCACACTCTTTTAGGTCAGCTACAGGGAAGATGGGGGAGGGGCCACACCTATAGTCTCTTAAGAGTTGCTCATTCTGTGAAGGAATCTAAGTCCCTACCAGATTACAAAATGGCGATTTAAATCAAGCTACTTTTTTTAACAGAAAAGATCCAATTATATTCTCACACGAGGAAGGAAGGGTTCTGATGAACAACTCGGACCAGGGAGGCAGCCCAGGCCCCACATCGACAGTAGGAAGAGGTCCTGTTCCCAGCATCCTCATTACCAGCAGGTAGATGAGCATAAAAACCCAGGAGAGAATGCGAGGAGGCCTAAAAGTCTTGAAATGTCTTGTTCCAATGTGTGGCTGGCATCCCAGGAGAAAAATCCCAGCCTCGCTAATCATCCCAGTAAGATCAATACGATTGCAAAGGAGCCTTCCCTTCTGGCCTCTCCAAAAGGATCCAAGATTCTCCCTGGGGCCAGAGTGGAGAGGGGCCATCCACAGATCTGCCAGTAGGGGGCGACAGCCGCATGAACGTGCGGGACACTCGAGGACTCTGGAACGACTGTCTTTTGAGAGTCATAAAAGCCACGCACTGGCTAATTTGTGGGCCGCACGGCTTTCTTTCGATGTCGTAATAGTCTCTAATCCCATCCTGTTAGAGCTCTAAGAAGAGTCGTAGCCTACATGTCTTCACAATTACCCATGCGCGCATAACTCAGGGCTTACATTTTTTCCACAAGTTCTGAAGCATTCCTGTCCATAGCATTAACCACGGTCGAATGTTTTGCAGATGTGTTTATTTTCTTTGAACCTCTCCGGGGCCTCTTACATCAAGCCTGCACGCTTTTCTCCACAAACCCCTCCTGTTCTGCAACTGCTGGAAGAAAACCCGATTCAGCCTCATCATGAGCATGCCAACGTCCCTGAGGTGGGGTCCCTCTCCCATCATCCCATGCTCCAATTTCCTATCTCCTTTCTGTCGCCACCAATGCTGCTGCCTCTGGTGCTCCCTGGGAAAAGAGAACGGATTAGCAAGGGGGAGAAGAAACAGGAGTGTCTGTTCTGTCCTGTCCAAATTGCTCCTTATAAATTCAGAAAGAAGCACTGTGGTTTTATACATCAGTTTCTTGTGGGTTGGGATAGGATGTCTCCCTTTACCCTGTAGATTAAAAAAAAAGTACCCTAGAAAGGATGGAAGGAAGACTCTAGAAAGGATGTTTTTTTCTTTTGAACGAGCAGAAGAAAATAAAAATAAAAGTTCCTGGGGTAACTGAATTCAGGGCCCCTTTGTAGAAGAAAAGTCTTTGTAGCTGTCTTTCTCTCTCCCTCTCTCTCTGTGGTGGAGCACTTGTCCTACAAGTTAAGACTTTGGGGGAAGTGGAAATTCCTCTCAAGCCCACTCTTCTGGGTTAAATTCCCCATTCCAGGCAAATAAAAGAGGACCGAAGCGAGCCACTTACACTGAACCAGGTAAGGGCCTGGCGACTAGCAAGGATGGCCTTCCGCATCCGGCTGGCTCCACCCCTCGTGGACACAGGTTCCTCGTTACATAGGAGAATGTTAAAAACTGAACCCAGGGACCGGCTCATCCCACAGACAAGCACATCCAATTCCAATTTAAGCAGAACCTGAACCAAGAAAAACATTTTACCCTGAGGACAGGAACATGGAAACAAGGAAATCAAAACAGAGAAAACCTGCTCGCCCTGTTTCTGGCATCCAGGACGTTCCTCTCTCTCATCTTAATGAAACCTCTGGATAGATGTTTCCCTGGGAGGCGGCTTCGGCACCTGGTGACTGGAAGGCCTTCTTTCATTAAAGGAGGAGAGGGGTTACCTTCTTTCTGGGTCACAGGTCTTCCCCGTGGGGGGAAGGCTGATCCCCCCCAGGCACACCTGTCCCCAGCAGGTAAACCCAGAACTGCTGGGGACCCTGCCTTCATTTCTCCCTGAAAATCCCAACTAATTTCCCGAGAAGCTGATGACATGAGTTGGGCACCAACAGCCCCGAATCACATTTTTATTTTCACTGTTGGGATCCAGTTTTTCAGACCCGAGCTAAGGGAAGCCTCATTCCCTTGTGTAACGCACTTTCGTCCTCTTTGCAGCGTTACTGCCTGATTGCTGGAGTATGCAAGGCCCTCGGTAAACCCAGGGAAATGTGGTAGAAATGACTTTCAATTCTTCTAAGATAATTAGCTCATTTCTGACTTTTTTCTTTTTCTTTTTTTGGTGGTACTGGGGATGGAACCCAAGGGCATTCTACCTCAGAGCTACACCTCCAGCCCTATGTCTTTCCTTCCTCCCTTCCCTTCCTTCCTTCCTTCCTTCCTTCCTTCCTTCCTTCCTTCCTTCCTTCCTTCCTTCCTTCCTTCCTTCCTTCCTTCCTTCCTTCCTTCCACTGGAGATTGAATCCAGAGGCATTCTACCTCTGAGCTACACCCCTAGCCCTATTTTATTTTTATTTGGAAACAAAGTCTCACTAGGTTGATGAGAGTCTCACTACTTGCTGAGACTGTCCTGGAACCTGTGATCCTCCTGTCTCAGACTCCCAAGTACTGTGATTACAAGCGTGCACTGCCATATCTGGCTTCATTTATTATTTATTTATTTATTTATTTATTTATTTATTTATTTATTTTGGAGTACTGGGGATGGAATTTGGGGACATTCTACCTCCGAGCTACAGCCCCAGCCCTACTTTTTTATTCTTTATTTTGAAACAAGGTCTCACTAAGTTGCAGAGGGCCTCACTAAGCAGCTGAGGCTGGCCTTGAACCCAGATCCTCCGGTCTCAGCCTCCCAAATGCTGGGATTACAAGCGTGCGCCACCACGCCCGCCCAGCTGGCTTCTTTTATTTTTGAAATAGGGTCTCATTAAGTTGTAGAGGGCCTCGCTAAGTTGCTGAGTCTGTCCTCCCGTCTCAGCCTCCCAAGTACTGGGATTACAAGCATGCACCACCATGCCCGGATCCACATTTGTAAACAATCCTGAACAACACCTCTTGTTGACCGTATAGAAGTGCCAGATTGGGTGACAGGCATAGTCATTTACAGAGCAAAGAGCGATTGGGCAGAGGTAATGGGGTGGGGAAAGACAGCTACTTGCAAGAGGGAAAACAGTTGGAAAATTAAAAGTTGGTGACAGACTGGAGAGGTTCTTCACCACTGTTCCGTGTGAACCGTCTAATCTCTAGGCCTCCAACGGTAAGAGAGCTCCGCTCCCTCGTGCTGCCTCTTACTGAGCAGGCGGGCAACTTTGCCTCTGGGTTCATTCTTCAGAGCATCAGTGCCAGCTAGGGCCACAGAACCAAGATGACAGAGAAGGGGTGACGGTCACGGTTGTGCCAGAGGCCGCACGCATCTGCTGACCGGAGCTTGCTTCAACCATTTGGTGTTCTGAGGAAAGGCCCAGTCAGCTTGCTTCTTCCTGGGTACAGTGTCTGGAGCAAACAAAATGAGGACCCCCTTCCCCCTTCTCCTCCCCCTTCCTCCTCAGCAGGAGACTGTAGATTGTGCTCAAGTAACATTTCATCTTTCTTAAATGCCACGTTCCTGGCTTCCTTGGCAACCTACTAAGGCCCTGACAACGAGTGGCAGGTGGGAGTGAGGGTTGGGTGTTGGGTACCTCTAAAGACTGTTGAAGAGACTGAGTTGGCCCTGATCTGTGACCCTCCCAGCTGCCTGCCTTCCTCTATTATCTGCATTCAGATATGCGGCCTGCAGCCATGCCAAGAGGTGCCCGAGACAGAAGCCACGAGGCAGAAACCAAGAGAGGAAGGCGGAACAAAAACAGGCGCCCCGAGGAGCTCTCTGCCAGCCCCGACTACCTGTGTCAGAAATGCATCTTAGGAGCCGGGCTTGGAGCCACACGCTTGTAACCCCAGTACTTGGGAGGCTGAAATAGGAGGATCTGGGTTCGAGGAGCCTCAGCTACTTAGTGAGGCCTTCCACAACTTAGTGAGACCCTGTTTCAAAATAAAGAATAAAAAATAGGGTAGGGGGTGTAGCTCAGAGGTAGAATGCCCCTGGACTCAATCCCCAGTACTGCAAAAAAAAAAAAAAAAAAAAAAAAAATGCATCTTAGGAAAGCTGTGAATAAAAACTCATGGGATCAAAAGTAACTCAGCAAGGCAATTTACTTCTCTGTTTGTTTGGTTTTTGTTTGTTTGTTTGTTTGTTTGTTTGTTTGTTTATTTATTTATTTATTTATTTATTTATTTATTTATTTATTTATTTTTGTGGGCAGCCAGTCCGCTAGGTCTTTTATTCCCTACCGTGAAGGCCGCTATGTAGTTCCCCATTGGCTGGTGTGGGGCTCTTAAACCTCATCGGATTGGCTAGTTTTCACTGGGCAGATTTTACAACAGGAGAAACATGAAACCAGTACATCAGGGAGTGGAAGGAAGAGACTCGTGCACAAAAGTCACAAAATGGACGTCTAGGCTACAGTTATGAAATGGAAGCCTGTCAGAGGCTCTGTTATTTGTAACTAAGATAGAAAAAATTGCTTTTCTTTCTTACCCTTGGATTGTGTGCTTGAAGCACGGTTAGCTTTAGTTGAGTTTTTATTATTTGGAGCCCCGAATGAATCCTAATAGGTACAGCGCCATCACTCGGTGTGTTCCTAGCAGAACTTTGTGATGCAGACCTCTGCCCTAGCCAAGCAAGTTGAGAAAACGATGCTACATTCTCGTTGTTAACACTCTTGGAATTTTGCGGTATACAGGGACATACTGAAGACTAAACTCAAAAGATCTGTTTAGCAGAGTCAGCAGTTGTGGGACGCATTCTGGAACATTCTACCGTGGGCAGTGGGGAGTTGTTGGTTTGGAAGTGGAGAAAATCTGTGACTCGAGTAACAGGCATGTTCACAGTGCATTTGAGAGGGACGGACACAGAAAGAGAAAGGACAGGTTGGCGGCTAGGAGGAAGCATCGGGATTAAGGAGGACTGAATTTGAAGGGAGAAGAAATGCTTCCAAGATGAAGTGGATAGACAATTAGAAACAGGACACTTTCTAAGACCAGCCCAGCACCCTGCTGGGCCACTGAGGACGCCCTTCCAGGCTGTGTGTTCCTGCAACAGCCGCCCTCTCTTCAGTGAGTCTGACTCTCAGCCTTGGCGTTAAGCTGGGGCTCTCCTGCTCTTGTTCTTTTATTGTCATTTCTATTTTGTCCTGGAGGTAGGAGCTATTCCTTTGGCTCAGCTTTTTCGGGACCATCTTAGAGTCTTTTTTTTTTTTAACATCTGTGAATAATTAAGCACCTTCCATTAATTAGCAATTCATTATATTGCGTTTTGCCTTTTCAAATTAATGGTGATGGTTTCTGTCTCTAATAAGTGTGTGGAAGAGAGATTAGGCTTTTTCTAATTGATTTTTTTTTATATTATAGAGCTACGACCTATAAAAAGAAAGTACAGAATTAAAGAATTTTCAAAGGTCAGCCCTACAAAGGTTAGAACAGATAGCCTTGAATTGTAATGCTTTTCTACCAAGGGCACATCTCCTAGATGAACCGAGACAGAGAGGGATTCAGTCCTCTGATGGGGGGCTGAGCTAGATAAAAATAAAGGTCACTTCTAACCTTGAGAGTCTTGATTTCCCAACGCACTCTGGTTCTTACTCTTGCCTGTACTAATTATTTACTCTCCTAATTCCCATTAACCTTCCCAAGGGCACGCTTGCAAGCTGGTGTCATAAAACCATGGACTCACACAAACACTTATTATTGAATGAAAGAGTTCTCCTAGGGACTTTTTAAATGATCTTATGCCATTTCTCCTCACTATTTCTGCCCAGATAATATGATACTCTACTTTATAAGCACCAGATTTGGATTTATTTACTTATTTTATTGTGGTACTGGGGTTTGAACCCAAGACCATTCTACCTCCAAGCTACACCCCGAGAATGTGCTCGCTGGCTCTCTCTCTCTCTTTCTCTCTAAATATATATATATATCACTATCTCTGGAGAAGGTCAAAATCCAAATTTGAAGTATGATGTCTGCTGAATGCATATCACTTTTGCATCATCAAAAAGTCTAAAAATTGTACACAGAACCATCATAAGAAAGTTGGAGATTACCTGTACCTACGTGGCCTCTACCCATAATTTGAAAAGCTAGAAATAGCAGCTTACTCTTCTTACCCACATTAGCTTCCAACATTTGGACATGGAATATCATCATTTCTGAAATCACCCCCCCCCCCCATGGCTGTGTAAAGCCTGCCATTGCCGTTGAGGTTCTAGCCACTGCTTCTCGATTTTTTAGCAATTTGGCTTTTCGGTTTGATGTATTGTTATCCAGAGAAATGATTTACAGCAATTGTTTATCTCTGTAAAGTATATCCTTTATCCTGTAAAGCAACTGAAAATGGCCCTTTGGTCTCATTAATTTTCTCCTGGCTTTTATGTTCATGTAATATTTTAATATTTTTTTTCTGCTTTCTCTTTGTATTCAATTTTTATACCTTTGTACATTCTATTATTTTTATTTTTAAAATTATTCTTGGTTATTTTATCTAATATTAGGTATTTTAGATATGTCATTTGATTTTTGTTGAGCCTTATATGTATTTGAATAAATTTATCTTTCAAACAGTTGAATTTTTTAAAGGGCTATTTGACATGTTTAGGTTTACTTTCTTTGGTCTCTGTGTTCTTTTTAATTTTTTCCTCATTGTCTTCTTGTTTCCTTCTTAAAATCTCATTTCTTTGATCTATTGTGCCCCTACACAGTATGGATGAAATGAGTCTGACAAAAAAAAATGGAGGCATAGCTTTGAAGTCACTGGAAGAGAGGTGACAGTTGAAGTTAGAGGAGTATTTGTTCCTCTGAGAAATAGTGTAAGAAAAAAAAAATGACATGAGATCAATTATTGGGGAAATGTGTACAATAAATAGAGGAATATCCAGGAGTTCCTAAAAATCTGTGTATCACCAAACTCTGGGTATAAAGGGAAGACAGGATTTCAAGAAGGAAAGTCAGGTTAGATGCCTTCAGATCCTAAGCAAAATATGAACTAAGAAAAGATTGTTGCATTTGGTAACTCATATATTGCTGGGGAGCTTTGAGAAATCCATTTTATGTAAGTGGCAGAGGCAAAGGCCAAAGCCAAGTGAGTGCTAGAAATACCGGACAATTGGGCAGGGAATAAAAACGAAAAGTGGTAAACACCAGGAGACAGGAGATAGCAGGACATGGCGGAGACCCGCATGTATGAACAAATACAGCCAAGCAAGACCGATACGGAAAAGTAGGGAAGACAGCCTGGATGGAGCAGAATCTCCAAAGAGGAACAGTCAGTAGCTTCAAGATGCCACTGAAGAATGAGTACCATTCTCCCCTCATTCCTAACTCCAGCGTGAGCATTGAGCAGGAATATATAAGAGGCCAAACTCCATTAAGCTTCCCCTGCTGATGTCAAGGCTCCTAGCCAAGACTGCAGAGACAATCTGGGGGAAAGTCAATTATCAGCACAGCAGGGAATGAGGGTCGTCTGCAAGTCAATGGCTGCCATTCCTACATCCATCAACTCACTGACTACGCACTGTAAGCGTCAAAGGATGAACACAGCATTTCCAGTAATATTCTTCATGTTTCTCCCTTACTTGTGCCTTACAACCATCTTGTGAGGGTTTTTTTTTTGTTGTTGTTGTTTGTTTTTTGTTTTTGTGGTCTTGGGGGTGGAACCCAGGGGCATTCTACCTCTGAGCTACACCCCTAGTCCTATTTTTTAGTCTTTATTTTGAAACAGGGTCTCACTAAATTGCGGAGGGCCTCACTAAGTAGCTGAGGCTGGCCTTGAACCCGTATCCTCTGGTCTTAGCCTCCCAAGTACTGGGATTACAAACATGCACCACCATGCCGGGGCCTGTAACGTTTTTAATTTAGCCAACTTTCAAACATGGGCTTAGAAATTAAGTGATCCTTCTGAGGAGAAGGGCTGTTGGGTGGTGAGATGTTGGTCCACCCAAGATCCTTTAGCTCTGAGTTTGGCATTCTTTGTTCAACATGACACCCTTCTCTTCAGCACTTATCTCCTGAACAGCCAAGCCACTGAAGAGTGTCCGCACAACAGACCACCCAGGTGTTCTTCCTGGAGGAATTCCTCACCCTTTGCACTCCACCTGCCCTTCCAAGTGATTCCCCCAAAGTACACCACCATTATTCCTGGAGAGAGAAGTCTTGACTGAATCCTACCTGCCTCCATACAACTGGAGATGTGTGTAAGGCAAACTGTAAGAAACCCTCAAGTCCAATAGCCCCTTTCCTGGAGGAAAGGCGGCCCTCAGATCCCCACCAACTGTTCACCTCTTTCCCTCTTGCTGTCCATATCACAGGCTTTGGAGCAGAAGCCATCCAAGATCCCAGGGAAGGAGAAGAAGCAGGAAGAGAATGGAGTGTCAGGATGATCCCTAATCCCGTGACCCACAGCTCAAGCTCGGCTATGTGGGATATCCAAAGTTATCCAGATAGCTTCCAAAATACTCATAAGAATTGCATAGTATTAAGACATTTCTAAAAATGGAAGATTATATCAAATTCAAATTTCTTTACTGCCAAACAGAAAATATACACACATCACTGAGAATCCCATAAAATTCAAAGATATGTATAGCTTTACTGAAAATGTATTTGGATGTCCTGAAAAAGAAAAAGAAGGGCTGGGAGGTAGAACACGTTCTCCACATGTGTGAGTCTCTAGGTTCAATCTCCAGTACTGCAAAAAGAAAAAAAGAGAGAAGAATAAAGGAGAGGAAACAAGGGGAGGGGAGGAGAAGAGAGGAAAGGAATGGAGAGAAGAGAAAATGGAAAATTCAAATAAGTGATCATCCTGAGTAGGCGCTATCAACATCTGATATTTGAACGAGGAAAAGCAATGAGTGTATGTTGACTCCTGGTACAAGGTCTCCATGAGCTTAGTGACCAAGCCCTGTACAATTTGGTGGTTCACAATCCGATGACTCCAAAAGGTGTTCCTTTGGCTGCATGAGTGTGTGTGTGTGTGTGTGTGTGTAGATCTCTTACCCAATGAAAATCTCAAGCTCTAAATGATCTCAACTGCAATGCTTTGGCACACTGAGTTTCCTTAGCGTTATTCGTTGTCAACTCCAGAAATATTTAGAAATCCTTTAGCTCCAGAGAGTCTGAGAATTAAATATAAAACAACTTAAAGAAACCAACCAGATCTGTACATAATGGATAACTGAATGCACTTGTAATTTTGAAAGAATGTGGTGATACTAGTATGCCCACCTTGTTTCTATGTATCTCACTCTAAGATGGAGAAATTAGTTTAGATTCTTTATTTTAATTTGAAACTGTAACTAATCGATCCACAGATATAGAGCGCATAAGAGAACTTTGGATTGGTGAGTGTGTGTGTGTGTGTGTGTGTGTATGTGTGTGTATGTGTGTGTGTGTAATAGTATTTAAAGGAATTATTTTTACTAGGCAAAATTTTTGTTGTTACTTTACTTTTAATGATACAAATTAAGAATGAGCTAATTTCTCAACTGGGAGAGTGAGAACCAAAAGACAATGGAATGGCATCTTTAAAATACTGAAAGGAAGATCTGGTAACATAGAATTCTGTACTTTGCAAAAGTATTCTTTAATAATGAAGAGAAAATTTAAAATCTTCAGATAAATAAGTACTAGCATAATACAGTGTCAACAGATATAAGCTAAAAGAAATACTAACAGAAGTTTTTTGGATAGAAGTAAAAGATTCCAGATAGATGCACAGTACAAAAAGAAGAAATGAACATTGAAATGGGCAAGCCTGGTGTGGTGTTTCACGTTTGTAATCCCAGGACTTGGGAAGCTGAGACAGGAGGATCCGGGTTTGAAGCCAGCCTCAGTTACTTAGCGAGGCCCTCCGCAACTTAGTGAGACCCTGTTTCAAAATAAAGAATAAAAGATAGGGCTGGGGGTGTAGCTTGGAGGTAGAATGCCCCTGGGTTCATTCCCCAGTACCGCAAAAAAAAGAAGAAGAAATGGACAAATCAGTGGGTATATTTTTATATATCATCAACCGTATCAAGCGATAGTAAAAATATATCATGGGATTTAGAATAAAAAATCAAAATGCATGGTGATATTACAAAAGGCGGTAGTACAAACAGATTTAAAGTGTTGTAGGCTCTTTATGTTATTCTGGAAGTGATAAGATATTGACCTATATTAAATTCTAAGAGGTGAGGAATGAATGTGATAATATCTAGTCGCCACTAAAAGAATAATAAAAGACTGTACAAAAATGATAATTAAAAGAAGAGAGGAAGAGAATAATAAAAATTATACATCAATCCAAAGAGGCAGAAAGAGGAAGACAGAACAAAAATTAAATTTCCCTTGTGTAGAATTTAATATTTTCATATAGCCGACTTTACGTTTTTACTGGTATAGCCCTCTTTTTCTGTTGTGATAATCTGCTACCTGTGGTTTGATCAGATCGTGGCTTTGAACACCTCTCCCTCTTCACTTTCCCTCACCATATTCAAGACTTTGAATCAGGCATGACCTCGTATATATGTTACTAATGAACAAATCATTGAAGTAGCTTGCCCAAGAAATCACAGCTAGCAAGAGTCCTACCTCAATACCCCCAGGCTAGCCTGTCCTCAGTGGGCTGAGAGAAGTGGGCAGCGCACAGGACACCCTGGTCCGGATGACAGAGTCCTTCTCACTGTTCTGACTTGTGATCCATTTGCTCAACAGACACTTGATGAAATAAAGGGCCGCCATTCTAGGGTCTAGAGAGAGCGGAACTACCTAACCAGGCTGGACGCGCCAGCTAAAAACAGAAGAATATGTGAATGTGTTGTTGTTATTATTATTATTATCATTATCATTATTATTAATTGTTAGTACTGAGGAATAACCCAGGAACATTCTACCTCTGAACTACACCCCCAGCACTTTATATTTTTATTTTGAAACAAAATCCCTCTAAGTTGCTGAGACTGGCCTTGAACCTGCAATGCTCCTGACTCAACCTCTTGAATACTGGGATGACAAATATGTGCAGAATAAGGACAACTAACTTCCTTCCTTCCTCCTTCCTCTCTTTCTTTCTCTCTTCTTACTCCTTCCTTCCTTCCTTCCTTCCTTTCTTTCTTTCTCTGTTCTTTCTTCTTTCTTCTATATGCCACATTCTGTGGCATGGATATACCGCATTTGTTTATCCATTTGTCTGTTAATAGACAACTGGGTAATTTCTGGTTTGACACTAATGGCAGGCATGTACCACCATGCCCAGTGACGTTTTATTTGAAATAACTGTAGCTTCACATTCATTTGCAAAAAACGATATGGAAAGATCCTGTGCACCTTAGCCAGTCTCCCCCAGCGGTAACCTCTTGCACGAGGACGGTATAATATCACAAGCAGGATATGGATGTCGGCAGTCAAGACGCAGAGCAGTTGTTTCTCGCTAGAATCCTTCGTGGCCCTCCTGTAGCAGACTCGCTTGCCTCCTACTTCTGCTGTGTCCTTAACCTGCAACTCTGTTCTTTGAACCATTTCAATCATTTCTAGGATGTTATATAGATGCACGGTATAGACACTTTGGGGACTGACCTTTGTCACTTCCCATAATTCTCCAGGGATTCTTCTAGTTTTCTATATTCCTCTCCCCTCCCCCATAGCACAGATTTACATACTTTGTTTATTCATTTGTCTGTTAATGGACATCTGGGTCATTTCCTGCTGGAGACCATTACAAACCGAGCTGCTGTGAACATTGGTGCACAGCTTTCTGTGTGAACACGTCCTCTTCTCTCTGGGATAAATGCCCAGAGGGCACAGGCAGGGTCCTGTGGTTTCCCCCAGCAGCTGTCCCGTGTCACACTCCCGCCAGCGACTCACACACGCCCTGTCCCTTTGCCTCCTTGCGAGCATGTGGTGTGGTCACTACTCTGGTGGCCAGTGATTCTTGCGTGGCTACCATCTTGACTTCGGCGTCTTCTGGTTGTCTGCCTCCTCCTATTTGGCATTTTCTGGTATGATGAGTGATTTTCAATTTGGGGTAGTATATTTTGAGATACCTGGCCTTTTAAACCTTCTGTTTAAGCTGGTTTTCCCTGAAATTGCACCAGAGGGCAGGACCCCAGAGTCACTGCCACCTGGTGGGAAGGGTTCAGGTCACTGCCAGGCAGGGATGGGGTTCGCAACCCACAGGCCTCTGTTGCTGCCTTGCTGGCTGGGCCCAGAGTCCTGCCCCGTCTCCACTGACATGGGTCTCCACTGACACAAGGCAGGTGGGGGGAGGCAGGTAGTGGCCCTGTTACCCCTGGACATCATTGGAAGAGCCGCCTCTCTAGCGGGCCTCCTGGGACACCACGGTGGTGGGGTGGGAGGGGAAGAGATGCCTATTACACTTGGGAGGAGACCAGAGTCCCTGCTTCCTAGTGACCTCTGACACCACTGTTCCATCCCAGCTAAAGATCATAGAAAACACTAAATCCCTCCCTGACCAGCAATGGCTGTGCAGGAGCCTGGGTGTGCACCCCAACTGTAACACAGTACTTCAGCACACACCAGGGTGATGTCAGAAGTCACTAGGAAGCAGGGACCCTGGTCTCCTCCCAAGTGTAATAAGGCATCCCCTCGACCCCCCCACCAACCCCCTGTCTTGAGAAGAGAGGTCACCTGAGGATGAGGCCAACTCAGGGAGACACCCCAAAATAAACTGACAGCATTGTTTGGATGCTATGGTTGGGTGATCTCCTAGGAAAAATTTGTCCTTAAATTCCTTCTTGCCTACGCAATTAAAGTTAATCCCTGAGATTTGTTGTTAAGGAAACTTGATTTAATGGTGCTGAGCTTGCTAGAAACCAGCAGCAATGGAAGTACTCGTATTCTCCTAGTTCTTCCTGGGTGTTTAGGAATCCATTCTAGTTGCTCTACCCCATGGTGGAGAAGAGACATGTTCTTTGACAGAGGCTGAGCAGAATAGACAAAGCACTGGTTCTCTGGAAGCCATTTGCCTCCCATTTCTGAAAGACCAGCTAGAACTTGTGGCTCTTTCTAGATCCAGCTTACGACAGGGTCCAGGTCCTCTTTCCAGGAAGTATCGATGTGACTTTAAGACAAGGCCTGATGGCTCTGCATACACTTGCAGGGAAATTCATCTCCAGTCCTATCCGAACTTCAGCAAGATGGACTCCTTGACTTCTTCCTTCCTCTCAAGAGCTATGTGGCCCTGTCCATTTATGAGGCAAGTTCTTTTAAGAAAGACAAGACAAGGAATTTTATGGGAAGCAGCTTTCATAAGAGGAAGATAAGGCAATTTTCAGTAGTGGAGAGGAACTTGCCCTTCCCATTAATTCTCTGGTTATAAATAAAAGTATAAGGATGGGTGTTAGTAAAAATTAATCCTGTCCCGAATGAAAGAAGACAGGTTGCTCGTAGACTTCCAAGTGTCTCTCCTAGGAAACGAGTTGATTGTACTACATCAAAAAAGCAGAGGTTTCGATCACTGCATCAGCTGCACAGTTTGGGGGTGGGTGAGGTAACTGCCTGATGAATTTAAGTAAGAAGCTGTGTGCAGCCTCAGTGGGGCAGGGTAATGGCCGGTATCAGTATCTGCTGTGGATGCACGCAGCTGGGTATGCAGCAAGCCACTGCAGGCTAGATTCCCTTAAATGTCTCTCCAACCTCAACTGGCTTTTCTGATCCTGTCCAATTCTGCAAACAAAGATGTTTGAGCTCACGTGATGCACAGCAGATGTCTGTACTGCAAAAGTGCCACGTCCTCCGAGCACTAGAGGTCACCAGCTGAATTAACAGACACTTGCTCATTCTCCTCTTGGAGAATCTGCCCTGAGTCCATGCTTATTGCTACTGGTGATTTGCTGGGCAAATAACTCAAGAATCACCCCTTCAGCTGGGCATGGTGGTGCACGTCTGTTATCCCAGTATTTGGGAGGCTGAGACAGGAGGATAGCAGGTTTGTGGCTAGCCTCAACAACTTAGCGAGATCCTCAGCAACTTAGTGAGGCCCTGTCTCAAAATAAAAATAAAATAGGGCTTAGAGGCAGAATGCACCTGGGTTCAATCCCTAGTATCACAAAAAATAAAATAAAAAATAAATTTCCATTTGCTTCTTCTAAGACAGGTTTGTTCTTTGCTTATTATTTGGAAATAGTGGAACCTGTTGGGAGGTTTTTGGGTATTATTTCTTCATT
>PVLC010038558.1:0-14706 GCA_004027655.1 Graphiurus murinus | reverse complement strand
TAGTACTAAAAGTGATTGTTAGATGCAACTAATTATATTATCAATAATATCTGTAATTAAAAAATAAATACAGATGTTATGAGAGATGATACATTCTCCAGCTCAGATGGATGATATAAAAGTATTACTTCCTAGGTCTGCACAATTTATATTTCTCAAGGGTGTGTTTATTTTCCATTGAACAAAATATTTTATCCAACTTTGCATAAAAAGTCTTACACATTATGTCAAGCACTAAAAAAAATTTGAGATTGCAATTAATGATTTATATTTTTAGTTCCTGTTATTAAAAGTAAAGTTTCAACTAAGCTAATAGGATCTGTATATTATATAAGAGGATTTATCAAATTTGGCTTACATTCAGAAGCAGTGTTGCTCCAAGTGGACACTGGCATCCAGAGAGCCAGAGAAACCAGCAGCTGCTTGAACATTCCACGAAGCTGGAGACTCAGAACAGGAGTGAACAAGGATGCAGTCCTTGTCCAGAGGCCTGGGTATGTGTTTAGTTGGCAGAGAGAAGGAGTAGAAGTCCAATATACCCAGGTAAGACAGACTTATCCAGGAAGAACTTTACCTCCACCTAGGAAGCACTCACAAAGCTTCTTCCTTCTTCCTCCCCTTCATGACTCTGGGCTCTGAGCCTATGGGGAAGTGCTGCTCACATTCAGGGAGGGACTTCCGCCTCAATCTGCTGTTCTAAATGTCAATCATCTAATCAGCACATCAGAAGTAACATAATAGTCGAGTCAAGTTGACAACCTAAATGAACCATCACAGTATATTTCTCAGTTGAAATATAGCACTGAGAAATATATATGTAGCATATATATAGCATATATACATATATATATATGCACTATATACATAATTAAATATATATTTTTTCTGAAATTATATGTAAAATGCTTTGAAAGACAATATTTCATTTCCTCAAAATGACACAAGGGGGAATACTGTGAGTTAAGCATTCAGTAAACAAATATGTAATGAATACTTTCTAAGCACTGAATAAGTAGCATAGAGTATGTTTCTTGTCTCAAGGAGTTTACATTTTTTAAAAATATCTTATAAGAAAATGACTGTATTAATAAATATAATGTACTAATAACATAAAAAAACTAATGAAAGTAAGGATTCATTGATTAGCTATCCTAGAAAGAACAATTATAAATATTCTGAGAGGAGAATCCACTTAGTGTGTTCAGCACAGAAATGCCAGGGTGACTAGAATACATACAGTGAAGAGAAGAAAGGGGAGACAGTAGAGGAAGATGTTTGCAAACAGGTAAGTGGGTCAGGAGGGACTCTAGGCAAAGAAAGATAAACCTTAGATGAGTAAAGAAGGAAACCTAACTGAAGGTGATGGGGGGGGCACCTCAGTGCACAAGATGTACATTCATAAAAATATCAGTCACTAAGCTGAACATGAGAAGGATGGAGGGGGAAGGGAACAGGGTAGGAATTGGGGAAGACTTAAATGATGTGTGCATGTATGCCTCTACCAGCTTGTCCCTCACAAAGATATATGATTACAGTGCACCAATAAAAATATTTAAAAAAAGGGCAGATGGATTAGTTGTGGTCAAGAATGTACAAAAGGAGCCACACATGGTGGCACATACTTGTAATCCTAATACTTGAGAGACTGAGATAGGAATATCACAGATTCGAAGACAGTTTCAGCAACTTAGTGAGGCCCTCAGCAACTTTGTGAGATGCTGTTTCAAAACAAAAATAAATAAAATAGAGCAAGGGGTATAACTCAGAGGTAGAAGAATATCCCTGGTGTCAATCCTGAGTACCACAAAAGGGAAAAAAAAAAAAAGGAAAGAAAAGCAATTAGATGACTATGAAGAAATTTGAAAGGAAGATGCTGGTATCTCAAACCTGGCAGTGATAAGAATAAAATTTAAGATATATTTTGTATGTAAATTTTATGAACATAAGGAGGAATAATATACTGAGTATGAGGAAAGGATTAGAAAAGAAATGTTCTGATGGACAAATGTTCACATGACTTACTGAAATTGTCAAAGTTTAGGAGATAGAAGATAGGATATTATGAAGGGAAAATAAGATTTAGTTCTTTCAACATATTTATAAGCCTCAAGTGCTTAGCTAGTCATCCAACTGAAAATTTAAATGTTTTAAAGGATAATAGTTATTATTGCCATTACTGCTCCTAACCAATGGAATTTTTCTTAGAAAATACTCTCCATGAAGCCTTGATCTCAAAGTCCTATGAGATTATGTAAATATTTTACTTAGTTCTAAGCAGGGAGAACACAGAGCCTCAAGACATTCCCTATTTGCCATTTGCTTGTGAGTAGAAAATTGTACTCACCTATAAGTGTATTGAATGACCATCTGAGTATCCCCAAAGATGTGGAACACAATATGAATGGTAAACTCTGCTAATAAGGTTGTGAACCAGGTTCTATTCAAACTAAAGCTCTATGTAATTGAATAACTATCTATGGTCCCAGGGAAATGCTGACAATTCATCAAAGGAGTATGAAGCATATTTAGTATATTTACTCTTGTTATGAAAATTCTTGGTAAATTTTCAAAGCCAATGTCTTTAAAAATTTTAAAGTTGAAAAAAAATGTAGCAAAAGTATTATAGATGGTTAATTTTCAAATAAAAAATCAGAAGTCTCAATTTCACATTTGCAAAATGTGAATGACAGAAGTATTTTAGAAGTAAAATAACAAATATCTCTAAGTCTTTTTCCAACTCTCTCACACACACGCACACACATGCACACTATTTTAAATTAAGGATAGAAATTTCCATCTTATCTGGAAATTGAGCATGCAATTAAAATTATTTCACAGCCGGGCAGGGTGGCGCATGCTTGTAATCCCAGCATTCGGGAGGCTGAGACCGGAGGATCCGGGTTCGCGGCCAGCCTCAGCTACCTAGTGAGGCACTCCGCAACTTAGTGAGACTCAGTTTCAAAATAAAAAATAGGGCTGGGGGTATAGCTCAGCGGTAGAATGCCCCAGAGTTCAATCCCACAAAAAAAAAAAAAAAAAAAAATTCACTATATTTAATTTATGTAATATCTTACATAGATAAAAAAATATTTTAGCCAGATGCCTGTAATCCCAATACTTGGGAGGTTGAGGGACGAGGATCTCAGTTTTGAGGTCTACCTTAGCAATTTGGAAAGACTCAGAATTTCAAAATAAAAATAAAAATATATATAAAGGGCTGGGACCATAGCTCAGAAGGTAAAATGCTGGTTCAGTATCCAATACAAAAAAAAAAAGAAAAATAGCTGTTATGTTACATTTTCATAACTAAAAAAATTAAGCTAACAGATGTGTTGAACTCTAAAACTGTAAGCCTATAAGCAATTCCAAATTAGGCCACACTAGGATAAGAAAGTATTGTTGATGCCTATTTGTTGGTTTTTGTGAAGTACTTATTCTAAATGTAATGTAGTCATATTGTTTATAGTAATTCCAGGTTATTTCCAGCCTTCCATAGGATATGATATCTTATGAAATTTGCTGTTCTTCAGCACAGGTGGGTTAAAAATGCTAAATGCAGCTGCGGATGGGGTGCACGCTTGTAATCCGAGAGCTTGGGAGGCTGAGACTGGAGCATCCGTGTTTATGGCCAGCCTCAGCTGCTTAGTGAGGTCCTCCACAACTTAGTGAGACTATAAAAATAGGGTTGGGGGTATAGCTCAGAGGCAGAATTCCCCTGGGTTCAGCTCCTAGTACCAAAAAAAAAAAAAAAAACAAATGCTAAGTGAGTTCATCACCAATAGTCATAGAGGATGATATTATGACAAATTTCAGAGAGAAGAGGTTTTTCTGTTTATTTCTATACTCTTGTGCTTCATTTTATATTCTTCAGGTATTTAATAAAGATGATGCTGCCTGTGTAATTACTGAGATAAACATTTTTCCTTGATTTGATAAGACAATCTTTCTTACAGTGCAGCTGGTTGTGTGTTTGCCATCTGTGTGCCACTGTGCTTCCATGTACCCCTTATTTCACCACCTCCTTGGTGCTGCAGTTTATTTTTCCACGTTAAATGATAGCATAGCAAAGAAACAAAGAAGTGCCATAATCTCCTAACCCTAATGCTGACAGCTCCATAGATTCTGAAGTAAATAAAGATATGAAATCAGTATTATGAAACAAGCATGCAGCTCAGAACGATGTTCCATAAATTTGTTGCTTGACTATGTCACATAACTGCCACGTTTCTTGATGGACAAGGATGCATAACTGGAAAATGAAACAAAGATAGTAGCTCACTGTAATTCAAAGATAATAACTACTATAAGATGCAATTGTTCAGCACACGTAAGATTATTGGTTTCCTAGGGATTTATTAATTTGATGTATTTTAATCCTTGCCTGCCATAAAGGAGAATATTGTTACTGTGATGATGGGGTCTCATTCTTTTTGCACAGCATTCTGATCACCTTTTTCATTCATATCTAAAATTCATCTGGCAGTTGGAGAAAGGCTTCTGCCACACAGCAGTCAGTCACCTACAATGAATGCGAGAGCCACGTCCAGACTTCAAATGTCACCACATTGCCATCTTACTGTGAATGACTGAAATTTCCTTCCTGTTGTTAGTGGTGCTGAAAATTGCCACTGGTTTCCACAGTTTATAATGTATTGTCTAAACTGAAAACATTTCCCAGATTGAATTGACCTTTTAGAAAACAGCACTTTCATCCTTAAAATGCACGACTGTTGCAATATTTTATTTAAAAAGGTTATTTAGTTATAAAACTTGGAAAAAGGGCACGGAATTAGAACTGAGTATATCTCTCCATATAATGCTTTGCTGTCAAACAATATAAAACAGTGACCATTGATTACTTAAGCACCCAAATGCTCTAATGAAGAACACACTAGAAAATATGCATATATCAATAAAAAAGAATAATATAAGGAATGAATGGCTTCTTAATTCTGTACTTTTAATTAGTGTAGCATTTTGTTGTCAAAGAGAGTGGAACGTTGTCAACTTTACTGGTTCACCATAAGTACATACACACATACATATATGTATGCTTGTGCATATATATATACACAAAACTTATCCACAGAGTAGAGTACTTCTTCATTATCTTTGTATATGTATCTGTGTGTATTAAAAGTATAAATAAGAATAACTATGAAGAAACCTTAGGAGTGCTGAAAAACAATTATTTCACCCAGAGTTTAGCTAACCAAGTAATTTAAATAAATTTGACTGTATGTAATTGTATCATCAGTAGTGTTCACTGGAAGATAAAATATAAGATTTATCCTGGAGCAGAGAGTTGTACTTGGGAACATAACAGCCAAACTAAGAAATGTCTCACATTCTCTCCTCTTTCCTTTTCTATTTTCTTTCTTTGTTTCAATATTGTTGCTGGCTATGGAAAAAGAATAAATAGGAAGTCTCAAACATCAGATATTTTTGATAATAAAATTTCCAAGGAATTTTTTTCAAATATCTTAAAGTGCTGAATATTGAAATTAAATAATAGTAATAACATTATTATTTTTTTCTCCTGAGGATTGAACCCTGGGGAAATTGATTTTTAAAACATTTGTAAAGCACTAAATATTAAAATTAAGTTGTATTATTATTATTATTATTATTATTATTATTATTATTACTATATACTGGAGATTGAACTCAAGGGCATTCTACCATCAAGGTACACCTCCATCACATTTAGTTATTTATTTTTATTTTTATTTTTTATTCTGAAACAAGATCTCTCTAAATTAATGAGGGTCCTGCTAAATTGCTGAGCCTGACCTCAAACCTGCAATCCTCCTGTCCTGGCCTCCCAATTTCTGGGATTTCAGGCATGAACTACCACACCTGCCTTAAAACTAAGTTAAAGTATTTTAAGTGCATTTGAAATTTTAGAAGACACTAAACAACACCTTAGAACTTTGGAATCATTAAGATAAGCATAATTACCATGGAATCATCATGGTATTAATATTTCAGTGCGTTTCATTAAACTTTCCAATTTTTTAAATAGTTTTATTGGTGCATTAAAGTCTCACATCATAATGCAGTTCACAATGATAATGATATATATGCACACAGCACGTGGTGGGCTTTCCCCCAGCGCCCTCGTCATTCCCCCCATTTCTGATACATGATATTGAGATTGGCATTGATATTCTCACATATGTACATAAAGCTAATGGAAGTGATTTCTTCATTGATTCTCCCTCTCCCCTCTCTTCCCTAGACCACCTCCTTGGTTTCACTGGAGTTTCTCCTCCATTATCTGAAGTCCCTCTGTTATCCCAATTACTCCATAGCTTCTGCATATGAGAGAAAACATATGACCCTTCACGTTCTATGACTGGCTAATCTCATTTAACATAATGTTCTCCAAGTCCATCCATTTTCCTGCAAATGACATAATTTGTCCTTCTTTATTGTTAGTATAATTTAATTATGTGTATATCTTATAATTTTGTTCTACCTCAAAAAAAGAAACACTTCTGCTGCCTCAGTGTTTGGATTGCACTTGGTTGGCTCCCACTGCCTAGGGCGGCATGAAAGCATGTGTGTCACCATTAGGCTATTACCTATTTAGGTGGAGATGTAGCTCCTAGTTCTTTATCATCAAGAAGCACAGAGAAAACCTGGGAGGTGGGACTAAATTATGAGGATGACAATAACTATGTTTTGGCAATTTTGCTAAATATTTCATATAATAATTTATTAACGATTAATATATTGATGGTTTGGATAATAGTTGAATAATTAATATGACTAATAGAACTGCAATTTATAATTCTATTTTCTTTATCACTTCTGTGTAGAAAGGTCTGTTCTCAGTCTTTTGCAGTTTACCTATCATCTTCTTTTTTTTTTTCTTCTTTTTTTTTCTGGTGTACTTTTTCTTCTTTTATTATTATTTTTTAAATCCAGGAGCATTTTACCTCTGAATGAAATCCCCAACCTTTTGTATTTATTTATTTGGAAATAGTGTCTCGCTAAGTTACTAAAGATCTGGTTAAATTGGTGAGGCTGGCCTCAAACCTGCGATCCTCTGGTCTCAGCTTCCCACTGTGGGATTATAGGCTATGCCACCATGCCCAACTTCCTGGTGTATTTTAAGATCTATTTTTGGTCTTTTTCTTTTTAGTTTAGCTACACCCCTAGTCCTATTTTATTTTTTATTTTAAAATGGGGTATAGTTAAGTTCCACACCCTGGCCTGAAACCTGTGATTCTCCTGACTCAGCCTACTAAGAACTGCGTTTACAGAAATATACAACTGCACATGGCTGGTTTTTGTCTTTTTAATGTAGCTATTTTACTAGACTATCTTTTCATGAAGACTTGTTTCAGTCATACCATGGGCAGTACAATTATGATTTTTTTTTTTTTTTTGTATCTCAGACTTGAATCTCATCTAAAAATTTTTAGGCATTATCTCCCCCAAATATTTCCTTTCATGAACCTACTTTGATGTTCTTAGAAAACAAAGACATTGTTCTTCATTCTATACTCCAATGTAATTTAATCACTTTCCTTTCTTCTCTTTCTTTCATGTTCATGTGGTTAGTTTCTTCAGATCTAGTTTCTATTATGATTTTTCTCTAGATTTTTTTAAACATTTATTTAAGGCAGGTGTGATGATGCATGCCTGTAATCTCAGTACTTGAAAGGCTGAGACAGGAGGATTGCAGGTTTGAGGCTATCCTCAGCAACTTAGTGAGACCCTGTCTCAAATTAAAAAAAAAAAAAAAAATACAAAGGGCTAGGCTAGGGGCGTAGCTCAGATGTATAATGCCCCTGGGTTCAATCCCTAGTACCAAAATAAACAAATAAATAAAGCATTTACTTATTTTCAAGCTTAATAATCATATTTTAAAATGTAACAATTCTAATTAATTTGTATTCCAATAGTTCTGGCTAGTTCTCATTTTAATTTATGAATCTTTATATTTACAGTACATCATATACACAAAAGTGTCCATGAAACAAAATTAATTTTGACCCATACCTCACATTTCACACCAATACCAATTCCATAAGAGTTGTGTATATACAAATGAAAAAGAAGAGAATAATCCTCTTCTGAAAATATACGAGAATATTTAATCATCTTGTATTAGTTGTGTTAGACAAACAATACTTTTGTGTGTGTGTGTGTGTGTATGTGTGTGTGGTATAGTGTGGTGTGGTACTGGGGATTGAATCCGGAGGTATTCTACCATTGAGCTACACTCTCAGCCCGATTTTATTTCTTATTTTGAAACAGGGTCTCACTAGGTTGATGAGAGTCTCACTACCTCCTGAGGATGTCCTTGGACCTGGGATCCTGCTGCCTCAGCCTCCCAAGTACTTGGATTACAAGTATGCACCACCATGCCTGGCTTAGACAAGCAATTCTGAATAGGACATAAAAGTTCTAATCTTAAAAGTCTAAATAATTGGTTAGAATTAAATGTATATTCATAAATATCTATAATGTGAAAGATTATATATAATGAACTAATGAAAATCAGTAAAAATGATGACATCTTGGTAGAAAAGACTAACAAAGGTTTCACTGAAAAGGACACCCAAATGACTTATCAACATCTACTCAGCACTGTCATTCCTCAGGAAAATATGTATGCATAGACTAAAAAATGAATAAATATCTTGCATCTAGCTTGGATTAACTACTATGGCAAGTCAATACTCCCAGAAGAATAGCTGGAAAAACTGAAGAAATTACAGAAATCATAAATTTGAAGACATCAGATAATTATGGAAAGATAGAAGATGATGGATTCAAAATGCCCATGAAGGCCAAATCTTTCAGAATTGAGATGAAAATTTGCACCTGCCTTTCCACAGAAGAAATTTGACAATTCTGAGTACAGGCTGGAGATAGTGGCTGAAGATCTGGGCAGGTCCCAAGCCAAAGGCAAAATGAGCAGGGAGAAACTAGAAGTACCTTAGGTAGTCACAGAATGTAGACAATCTTCTCCACAAGACATTTGGAAATATTGGATGTGTGCTGAGCAGACTGCTGATGTGATAAGCTAAAATATTCTGGAAGAAGAGTGAGGATGTTGAAAGAGCCTGGGTACATAGAAACTGCTAGGATCAACTAAAAATAATTGTACAAATGGCAAGTACAATCATTAAGTTGTACAAATTCACTAGTAAACTGAAAATTAGAATTTCTTAATGAAATGTCATTCATCTATCAGAGTGGCAAAGATAAAAAATATTGATTAATCTAATTTTACACATGATGTAGGAAGTGTGGTGTCATAGATAAGCTTGGTAACATGTATGGTACTTAGTGTTGATAACAGAGTATCTTTCAAAACGTAATAGGGTATGTTTTTTGAGCCAAAATATCCAGTTCTTAATATCTCTCCTATAAAAATATCCACATGCACAAAAGATGCATATGCCAATAAGTTTTGTCAGAGAACCAAGTGATTATAATGATATCCACATGCTATTTAATACTATGTAACCATAACAGCATACACAGGTGGATTTATAAAATTGATAGAAAAACTTTTTAAGGTATATTGCCAAAATTGTATATATCAAGGTACATGTTAGGCCTGTAGAATGGAATACTACTCAGAAATGAAAAAGAATGAACTACAGATTTTCTCGACAAAATGGTTGAATCTTAAAATAAGTAGCTAAGTGAAAGAAGCCAAAGAAAAAAGAGCACATACTATGTTATTTATATGTCATCTTAATGAAACATAATAAAAGAAAGCAGATCAGTAGAAGAGGTAAAGAGAGAGTTTATAAAGTTGAAAAAATGTTGAAGTTATGGAAATCTTCATTATTTCTTTGTGGTATGTGCATATGTTAAGAATGAACAAATTAGAGTGCCCAATATGTCTGATTAATATACTACAAATACACTTTAGTAAGATAGGGAAATTAAAAATACCCTGAGAAACTTAAGACTATAGGATGTTTAGAGTTAAGTCTTTCCGCAGCCCCATTCCATGAAATGAATCTTTATCACTTAGAAATAATATACTAAGGCCTCTAATGTGTTTTAGAAAAAATTATATCATAGGTCATATGCAGCCTACAGTTAACCAAAACCATACCTGAGAGTTAAAAGACCCAATTCTGCCTGATAAAATGTGTATAGTCAGATTTTGGTGATAGGAGAGATTTTTATTCACAAATATGGCTTACTTAGCCACACTGAGTTGTCAAATACTGTAAGAAAACATGAACAAGGTATTAATTATGTACCACTAACACTTAGATGGAAGAACAGATGTCAGTAGTCTTGCTATCAAGACTGGGTAACTAACAGGTCACACTATAAAATAGCTCTATAAGTCCTAACAATGAAACAGTTAGGCTCAAGTATTACTGGAGGCATTCCTGAATTTCCTAGATTCATTTATTATCGGTAGATCATGTCTTTCCAGTACTGTCATTGATCAGATCTTTTTGTTGCTTTCAAACATATTTAAGGCAATAAACTCTTTAATCAAGTAAAATCTTACTCAAAAAATCCTTCTCAATCACCACCCTGCTGCAGATAAAAGAATCTTATAACCACTTATTTACTTTATGAAATCATATTTTAATACTTATTAAGAATAAGGTAACTAAAAATAATGAACACATATATTTATATAGGGTTTATAAATTACTTTTACTCAACTTTCAGAATCAGCATCTATTTCTGTATCTTGGTTAGATGGAAGAGATTTTAGAAATTCCAGATTCATACACATAACCAGTTTAAGATGATATATTTTAAATAGCTCCCACTGAAAATTGAGTATTTTTTCATTTAAACTGGTAGAAAAGCTTAGGATAGTAGTAAATGTTTGTCTCTAAGTTGAATCACTAAAATACAATAATTTATTTATTCCTTAACAAAATATCAGGGAAGAATTAACAATCATTTAAAATGTGTTCAAATCATCTAATAGAGAAATATTACAACTCAATGTGTTATGAATTTACCCATTAATGCACAACTTTTATTTTATGATAAGCATACAAAAGGCAGGCATACTGGAACCTTGCCTGGCATTTTACAATAATGCGCATGCTAAAACATAAATCAAAATAAACAAAACCCTAAATATACACATGTAAAAGAATAAAACTAGACATCAGGTAAAACCATTAAAAGAGGGAACAAGAATCAGAACTAGAAGTCAGAGACTATTCTACTCATCTTGAATAAACTAGGCAATGCAAAAACTTATTTTTCCTAGAAACCACAGAAGCCTGGAAGATGAGACCCCATTCCCCTTGAGTACATGGAACAAAAGATCCTGAGTTGTGTCCAGGAGCAGAGGAAATGGCTAAGCCTTACCTGGACTTCCTGATCTATCGACTTTGTGTGATAAGAAATATCTAACAACATGAAAAAGTAGAAAAATTTATGATATAAATTAATTTCAGAAAAGGTCTTCCTTTTTGTAAAAAGAATAATATGCTTATGTTTATCCGTATAAATATAAGAATCCCTCAACATATCACTAGCAGTGCAGAACAAAAGTCAAACTCACTGAATGAAGAATTATACTAGAAAGAAAACACTAAAATCATCAGAATTGTTTAGAGGATGATAGCCAATAAAAAATATTTTATACTAAATTTGCAATATTGGACAGTCTGTTTTTATATTTATTTCATGTATATTTACGTGTGTGTGTGTGTGTGTGTGTGTGTGTGTTTACTGGGGACTGAACCCAGGATCATTCTACCTCTGAGCTGTACTCTCAGCTCTTTTGATTTTTTTGAAACAGGGTCTTGATAGGTTGTTCAGTCTCCCTACTGGTGGAGGCTGTCCTTGAACCTGATCCTCTTATCTCAGCTTCCCAAGTACTGGGATTACAGGCCTGTGTTATCATGCCCAGCAGAGAATGTGGTTTTAAATAGTTTAGTATTAGTAATATTTGGTTACAAGTTATTGTGTCAACATTCTTATAAATTTTCATAATCTCCCTCCCCTCTCTTCTCTCTCTCTCTCTTGCTCACACACACACACACACACACACACACACACACACACACACACGCACACTAATTTAGTCCACAAACAATAAAAAAATGAGACATCTACTATTAAGATTATTACTATTATCTCCAGTTTTCAGTCACAATGGTGAGTTCCTTGTAATTAGGCAAAGGACCCAAGCACATGAAATACAGCCGGGCATAACATAGCTGGGATTGAAAACCAAGATGTGTGTCTTCAAAGTAAAACAAGTTGTTATGACCATTCTAATACTACTTTATTTTATGAATAAATATTTAAAATACTGAAGGCATTAAAATTAATTGTGTTTTAACATATTTTCACAAGGTGATGATCAATGTAAGTGAAAATTAGTCCAAAATTTTGTGTAACTCTGAAGAAATTGACTTTCTTTTAAATTTGTACTACATGCAACAGGTAATTGTTCTTGCCTAGTGTTGCCTCTTTGAGTTTAGACAAAAACAGAATTAAAACAGAGAATGGGGCCATTGTGGTAACACTGATTCTGTATCCAACTATATGGGTAATTTAAGAACTTTTAAAATTTTACTATGCCCTTCAGAAAACTTGTTTCAGTAAATGGTGTCCCTCTTCCTAAATGTTTTTCAGCAGAATCTCATTTTTAATAAAAACCAGCAATCAACACCATTAAAACCACTTTGTAGTTCAATAAAATGCTATTCTTTTAACCATTTCAGAACATTAGAGGAGTTATTTACTACTGAACAATGTAACAAACAAAATGTTATAGTGTTGAATACAGAGAGAGGACGAGGGAAAGGGAGAGGAATATTAATGTGATATCTTCTCTCTTCTTGTTCTATCTCAGGGCTCATAACCTAGGTCTGGACATATTTCTGGAACACAATTGAAGGGATTTCTGGCCACATTTTTTGCAGATGATATGGCAGGCTTTAAAAAGATTCCACAATATGGTAAGATTTGAAGTCTTTTTTTCTTTATTGTCTACATTATTTCTTCTAGACTTAATAAAAGCTTTTCCTATATTGTTATTTTCTCTTTCATAGATATCTGCTTAAATTGATCTTAAGCAGGAGTCTTCTCAAATTATTTTTTAAAATGTCAGATATCACACAGTAGGAAACAATTAAATCCAAAACACTTTAGAAATAGTAAAGCACATCAAATGGACAACGCTTCCTTCCAGGCCATCATTTACCCTACCATTGTTGACATAGTCCAAATACATAATCATCTACTCATTTATTCCCTTAAAAACTAAAAAATCAGTCAAGCTTCATTAAATTGAAAAGAAAACAAATTAATAATGATGAAGTACATCTCTAAAAAGTAATAAAGAAGCTGGGCACAGTGGCATGAGCCCATAACCCCAGTTTTTGAGAGACTGAGACAAGAGGATTACAGGTTCAAGGCCAGGAAGTAGCTCAGTTGTAGAATCCACTGGCTTCAATCACCAGTAACACAATAGTTAATTAATTAATTAAAACAAAAGTAATAGTGTTAAAAAAACTAGGAGGCAACTTTTAATCCATACATATAGAAAAATAATTTTAAGTGAAAGTTTAGAGTTACAGTCGACATCCCTTTTGTTTCAGAAGATGCTATTGTATACTTTACTATTTATTTCTGCTTATATACAAACACACATTCTATGCCTTTTAAATACCTGTTTGATATGCATATGGTTCTGGGTTTTGATGCTTTACAAGTATGAGTAATGCTTCACTCAATAACTGTAAAGCTTCCTCAGGGCAGGGAGAATGTTTCTAGTATCTGTGATTATCCTTGGCTCCCTTCACATTGGTTTGTCTGTGGAGAACCTTTGTCATTGAGGTTAGATCTGTTGTTTGCTTGCTTGAACTTACCAATGACTTTTCATAGGTTTAAAATGTTAAATTGACCTAGTCCCTTTATTTCACTAAATTTCAATTGGCAATACACAGTCTCATAAATGAGAGATGAAAAAGCCTTCAAATTCAGCTCATATAATGTATACACAACTTTAAACCTCCATGGATCTAACTACTAGACAGACACTTCAAATGAAAACCTGTCTAGTAAAGCTAGCATACAGGAGTATACACTATTCCAGATGGTAATACCTGTTTTTGCTAGGAATTTATTTTGAGGCCATAGAATTATTGCTGCTGCAGGTACAAAAATATCCATCTTAGTTTAAAAGGATTACTCATTGAGCGGAAAGAACATGTTTGGACTACTAATTGAGAAAAAAGAATTTCTACAAAACTTACCTCATTTCATTTTTAAATTAATTTGTTTTAATAGACAAATGATATTGTATAAAATGTAGCTTTTCCTTTTAGATGTTTCAAAAGTAGAAGGAATAACTATTATAGAAAAATTGCTAAGTAAGAAAAATTAAAAATGACACTAGTTTTTCTACATTTATTTGTCTCTTTAAATTTGGAATGCTGTGAAGCTTGAAGAGAGGAGTGCGAAGAGAATATCACTCTCTCTTTCTAGATACAAAGGCAAAACTCTGAACTGTATATTAAAAAGAAAAACAAGCCGGGCGTGGTGGCGCACGCTTGTAATCCCAGCATTCGGGAGGCTGAGACCGGAGGATCCGGGTTCGCGGCCAGCCTCAGCTACCTAGTGAGGCACTCCGCAACTTAGTGAGACTCGGTTTCAAAATAAAGAATAAAAAATAGGGCTGGGGGTGTAGCTCGGAGGTAGAATGCCCCTGAGTTCAATTCCCAGTAC
>PVLC010038557.1:0-14825 GCA_004027655.1 Graphiurus murinus | reverse complement strand
AGGCCCTATGATCAGTGTGGCCTGGGTTTTCTGCTCAGGGAGGGGAGGTCCAGAAATAAAGGCTCAGGAGCTGAAACCACAAGGCACTTGCTTTATTGTTCCAGGTAAGGGGACAACGGCAAGCCACTGAGGAATCTCCTTGTGCCTCATGAGCGTGGGGCTACCCTTTGGAGGTTCTTGTCACTCCCAGGTCCAGGATAGGCTGAGGATCCCACTTGGTGGGGCATGGTGGGCACCTGGGCCATACCCCCTACCCCCAGGGACATCCCTCGTGCTTCCTGGATGTCCTGGGTCTGCCAAGCAGTCAAAGAGAGGGGGCATGGGTGCTCCCCACCAGCCTGTACCAGGCTTCCTTCCCCAAACACTCGGCTGCTTAAGACAATTGGAAGTAACTAGTAAGCTGGGACCTAAACTACATGAACTTCCTTCTAGAGAAACAGTGAGACTGTGGCGAACTGGAGGGGGCCCTTCCCACACCCGGGACTGGGAGAAGAGGACTCGTTCAAGTTTCCAAGGGCAAGGGCTTTTCCAAACACTTTGTGTTGGAATTGGGCTCAGTTTGTTCCCGGGGTGGATGCTGCCCCTTCTGTGTGTCACCCTGGGGGTGGTCAGACAGAGCATGTACTGAGGACGGGTGGAACCTGGCGAAGGGGTAGGGGGTCCAAAGGCAACATGGAGGAGTTCTCTATCTTCCCTCCTTGCTGGGCTGTTGACATGAAGATGGGAGAATAAATATAGGGGGATTCTGGGAAAGAACATAGGTGGAGGGGGCAGGCCTACAGAGCGAGAAATGAGAATGGGTTCTGGAGGGGATCTCTGACCTGGCATCGGGGCCCTGAGCTTTGGTAATCAAAGCTCGTAGCTCTCAGCTGCCTCAGGAATGAAGCCAGACCCTCTGTGATGTGGCTCGGACTCCTCTGGGTATCATGCATGTGACTGGTGTGTGTGTGTGTGTGTGTGTGTGTGTGTGTGTGTGTATGAGAGAGAGAGAGAGAGAGAGAGAGAGAGAGAGAGAGAGAGAGAGAGAGAGAGCGCTCAAGTGTGGATAGGTGGTGTGGCTAGGGAGTGTCCCTCTGCTTCTGGCCCAGAACTTGCTCTCCAGGGCCCTGAGTGAGGAGCTTCACCACCAGGTAGCAGGAATCCGCGAGGTCAGCGTCCTGGGTGGTGTCTTCCACTCCTCAGCTGCCAGCTAACAAACAATCTGGCTGAGTGGCACGGGGGACAGGTAGTGTTTTCCTTCCTTGATCAGGTGAGACCAATGTGGATGACCAGCTGGGACTTCCAGACCAGGCGAAGGCTGGAGCTGATGCCAGGCATGGTTCATGCCAGGGCCATGGGCTTGGAGCTGGAGCTGAGGTACACGGAGGGGCCAGCAGGAGCTGTGGGGGCCGTGGGCTCCAGTTCCATGAAGGCCGAGTAGAGGGTGGTGAGAGGCAGGTCCCCCAGGGCCCCAGAGCCCCCATTGCCTGGTGGTGCCAATTCGCCTGCCCCACTGCCTGTCTCTGCCAGACAGGGCCCTGAGGGGAAGCACTGAGGTGGTGGCGGGGGCAGCGGCATGGAGGATGATGTCGGGGATGAGGTCACCAGTACCAGGGGGTCGAGGGCCAAGCTGTCATCCTTCAGCTGTTCCCACAGGTTTCCTAGTTGGGGGAGGAGAGAATGAGCATCACTGGGAGGCATCAGGGTAGCTCTGTCTACCCCCTCCCCTGCTCTCACAGGCTGCAGAGAGCAGGACTGGGGGGATATCAACTGGGAGCACACCCTGGCACCAGCTATGTGACCCCAAATGATGGCTGATCTTCTCTGAGCCTCAGATTTCAACTCCCATGTAGCACAGTCTGAAAGCCATACATCCAGGTGGCCTCATGGCCAGTATGAGGGCCTGGGAGTGCACAGAAGTTTAGATGGGAATGGGTGTGTGTGTCTGGGGGGGAGGGGGTCTTCATGCAGAGATGGAGCAGGTAAGATGGAACGGAATGGATAGGACCTCTCCCTGTACTTCTACCCCTGAATCCTCCAGGAACACCCCCACCCCCACCCTACTCTGAAGTCTCACTCTCCTCCAGAGAGAGGGTTTCTCTCTTTCTGCATTTTTTTTTTTTTTTTTTTGCGGTACTGGGGATTGAACTCAGGGGCATTCTACCTCCGAGCTACACCCCCAGCCCTATTTTTTATTCTTTATTTTGAAACCGAATCTCACTAAGTTGTGGAGTGCCTCACTAGGTAGTTGAGGCTGGCCGCGAACCCGGATCCTCCGGTCTCAGCCTCCCAAATGCTGGGATTACAAGTGTGCGCCACCACGCCCGGCTCTCTCTCTTTCTGCATTAATGGGTGAATTCTGATAAAGTACAAATGCTTCTGGGACTGTTTAGCCTATCAGCCACTTGCAAACAAATATGGGATAAATGCAGAGCCCTTTCCAACCTTGTCAGAGCTGAGAGTGGTTTGATGACAGGGTCAGTTGGAACAGGTCCAGTGCCCCAGGAGGAGGTAAATCACCCTGTGCTCTGGATGGTGGGGAGGGAGTGGGAAGCTTGACACTCATTCCTGGTTCTCTGCTTTGGATGAAACCCACTAGCTAGCTGGTGGCAAGAGCCTGGAGACTTGGAGAGGGCAGGTTGCACTCCCAGGAGCACCTCTCCAGGTCTGCCCCACCTCCCCTTTCCCACCCCAGCTCACCCTGGAAGTCGAAGTCGGTGAGAGAGGGGTTGATGGCATCCAGGTCGGTACTGAGGTCTCCGTCTGGCAGGAGGGTGTCAGGCACGGTCCTGGCTGGGGAAGGCTCAGCCAGCAGCTTGGCACTGTGGCTGGGTGGGGTGTGGGCAGGCAGAGGCGAGTCCTGGGGGGTGCCTGGCTGGGCTCGCAGCTCGAGGTGCCCATCTGGCTGTGGGAACAATGGCTGCGGGTGTCCAGGAGGGGCCAGGCCAGATGAGAGGTGTGGGTATGTCTGCCCATAGCAGGAGGGTACGTGCCCCCCTAGTAGGTCCTGCAGGGGATTCTTGCCAGGAATAGGGCCTGGAGCTGGGTGGATTGAGTGCAGTGGCTGCGGGAGCCCAGTTGGAGGTGCCAGGGGACGGATGGGGCCCGAGCCTGCCAGCCCGGGGGGTGGACAGCCCAGCATCGGGGATCCCAACTTCTCCCTCTTGTCTCCAATGAGGCTGTCCAGCTCTTCTGAAAAGGCCAAGAGAGAGGAATGGCATGAGATCTTTCTCCTCCCCAGCCTTGGAACCCTCCCTCTGACCCTGTCCCACTGCTTTTGGGCTCACGAGCCCTCTGGGGCCTCCCTTGTGTGGCTCCGCCAGCCTCACCTGGCTTGGCCATGCTTTTGCGCACAGCGATGGGGTCCTTCCTTTTCCACTTCTGCAGCTCCTCCTGCATCTTGTCGATCTTGGCGGGATTGAGGGCCCACAAACAGCCCTTTCGAGAGGAACTTCCAGATTTGTTCTCCACCTTCTCAAAGCACTTGTTGAGGGACAGGTTGTGGCGGACAGAGTTCTTCCAGCCATCAGGTGCCGTCTGCCCAAGCACAGCAAAGCAAGAACTCAGCCTGGGCCCAGGCAGCAAGAACCGGCTCTAGAACACTCCTTAACTCTCTGTAGTGCAGAACTGTGCTCTGCCTTGGGACTCATCGTCCTCCTCAGCACCTGGCACATGCTCAGTGCCCTTCAGTGGTGGAGAAGGGGGGTGCAGAGACCTTAACCACATGCTATTTTCACCTAAGATCTGCCTTTATCCTACCCTACTGTTGGCAGGACCCTTCAGAGGAATTCAGGCTTCCTAACAGGAGGCTTCCTGGCCTCTGGCCCCATTGCAGGGGGATTCTGCACCCCTGGGCCTTTGGGCCTGTGTCTGCCTCACTGTGGAAAGGGAGCTCACAACTCTGAGGTCTTCTGTGCCAGCTGTAAAGAGGGAGTTAGGCTGGGTGCAGTGGCACATGCTTGTGACTTGGTACTTGGGAGACTGAGACAGGATGATTATTACAGGTCTGAGGCCAGTAGTGAGACCTTCAGCAACTTAGCAAGACCCTGTTTCTTTCTTTTTCTTCTTGCGGTACTGGGGATTGGACCCAGGGACATTCTACCTTCAAGATACACCCCCAGTCCTATTTTTTATTCTTTATTTAGAAAAAGGGTCTCACTAAATTGCAGAGGGCCTCACTAAGTAGCTGAGGCTGGCCAGGAACCCGGATCCTCCTGTCCCAGGCTCCCAAGTACTGGGTTTACAAGGGTATGCATGCCACCACGCCTGGCGAGACCCTGTTTAAAAAAAAAAAAATTGGACTGGAATTATAGCTAGGGGTAGAATGCCCCTGGAATCAATCCCCAGTACCACAAAAAGAAAAAGAAAAGAGAGAGAGAGAATTAGGGGAGGCTGTGGAAGGCTCTTCTCCTGGTCATCCTCATACCCTCTGGGACAAACTAAGGAGAAAAGAAAGATATATGATCCAGGCATGGTGATGCATACCTGTAATCCCATGCACACCTGTAATCCCAATACTTGAGAGGCTGAGACAGGAAGATCTTAGGTTTGAGGCCAGTCTTAGCAACTTAGCAAGACCCTATTTAAAAATAAAATAAGCGAAGCCGGGCGTGGTGGCGCACGCTTGTAATCCCAGCATTCGGGAGGCTGAGACCGGAGGATCCGGGTTCGCGGCCAGCCTCAGCTACCTAGTGAGGCACTCCGCAACTTAGTGAGACTCGGTTTCAAAATAAAGAATAAAAATAGGACTGGGGGTGTAGCTCGGAGGTAGAATGCCCCTGAGTTCAATCCCCAGTACCGCAAAAAAAAAAATAAATAAATAAAATAAAATAAGCCGGGCGTGGTGGCGCACGCTTGTAATCCCAGCATTCGGGAGGCTGAGACCGGAGGATCCGGGTTCGCCACCAGCCTCAGCTGCCTAGTGAGGCACTCCACAACTTAGCGAGACCCGGTTTCAAAATAAAGTATAAAAAATAGGGCTGGGGGTGTAGCTCGGAGGTAAAATGCCCCTGAGTTCAATCCCCAGTACCGCAAAAAAATAAAATAAAATAAAAATAAAATAAGCTCTTGGCCTAGATGACCTCCCCTCCCCTGTCTTTTCCCTCGAGTCACTTACTTTCCTAAATAAAACTCCTTCCTACCTTAAAATAAATACATAAATAAATAAAAATAAAATAAAATAAAACGAGCTGGGGACATAGTGCAGAGGTAGAATGCCTTTGTGTTTAATCCTCAGTACCAAAAAGAAAGAAAGAAGCTGGGTGTGGTGGCACATGCTTATAACCCCAGTACTTGGAAGGCTGAGACAGGAGGATCTGGGTTCTCGGCTAACCTCCGCTACTTAGTGAGGTCCTTCTCAACTTAGTGAGACCCTGTTTCAAAATAAAGAATAAAAATAGGGCTAGGGGTGTTGCTCAGAGGTAGAATGCCCTGCGTTTAATCCCCGGTACCGCAAATAAATAAATAAACAGAAAGAAAGAAGAGAGAGATGCAGGAGGTTGGTGAGTGTTTGGGTGTGTGCACATGTTGCACATGTGTTTGAGTGTAACCTGGGTGTTGGTGCACGGGGTGAGGGAGCAGCGTGCATGCGCGTGTCTGCACCCCTCAGTGTGTCTCCTCGTATGACTGGCATCTTCTGGTACAGGTCTGGGAATTCCCAAGAGCGAGGATGAATGTGTCCTGGAGGCTGGCTGTGTGTGAGAAAGTCTCTCTGGGTATGTGTGTGCGTAGCCTCGATTGTCTGAGTGTGTGGGTGTGTGTTTGCATGAGTGTGCCCGGGGAGGCGTGCCCTGGTGGGGAGGCCAGCCCTCAGGCAGGGGGTGCTCGTGCCAACAGAATAAACACCCATTAGGAGGCCCGGTCATGCCACCAGTGCAGTAATTGTGCCCAGGGAGGGTTGTAAAAACCATTAGGCTGACTCAGTTGGGTGAGAGGTGGTGGTGGGGGTGCCAGGGGGCCTCCTGCCCCCCATCCCAGCTCTGTGCAGGCCTGAGCCCAGCACACTGATTGTGGGGAGAACCTCTGCTCTGGCTGGTGGGGCTCCTTCGCCCTCGTCCCAGAGCCCTCTTTCTTTTAGCCCCTATTTTCTGATGAATGAGGGGCGGCCACTCCCTCCTCCCCGCTCACCTGCCCGGGGGAGCAGTCAAGCTGAGTCATGCCCAGCAGAACCGGGCCCCGATGCCAGCATCACTGCAAGTTGCTGGCAGCAGCTGCTGGAGCCTTTCTTGGGACAACTGGCCCAGGGGCTGGGGGCTGACTGAGATGACCCCCTGAGGTTCCCAGGGTTACCAGGAAGGTTTTTTGAGCCACCAGACCAGTCTTTGACTCCAACAGTGTCCACGAGAGTTAAGGCTACGTTGCCCCATAAGAGTTAATGGGCACCAGGGCCTTTTATGGCCCCATAAATCTGGGACTTTGGGATGCCAGGGCAGCCCCCACCCCAGCCACTTCCTGTTTGGAAGAAGGATGGTCAGCACTAACAATTACCAGTGGCCGGACACTTCCCTGGTCCCTCATCCCTGACTCATGGGGCTATGGGACGCCCACACCAGCTGGTTGGGGCATGAATGCTGCCCACCCCACAGTCCGGTTTGTCCTTGCCCAGAAAAAATGACCTTCAAGTGGTGAGTGAGAGATGGAGCAGGTAGGGGATCTTCCAACTAAGTCCTTAGGTGAGTCAGAGGGGAACAGTCCAAGTGGGCAAGAATCCAACCCAACCATTTTACAGACTGGGACACTGAGGTCCAGAGAAGAAAGGGCCTAGCCCTGGAGCACAGAAGGAGGCAGCGACAGAGCCCTGCCCAGGTCACCCCATGGGGCTGCCTCGGCATCTGGGCCTGTCCCATCCTCACGGTCGTTTCCTCTCTGAAGTCAAACAAACTTAGGAACAGGAACCAAGGAGTGATGCAACTAGTTGAGAACAACAACCAAAAAAAGCTGTTAGACCTCTTCACTCTTCAGCCCCATAAAACAGGGATTACACAGCTCCCAGGAAAAATAATTAAGCCAGGGAGATGAGATGCAGGGAGGGGCTGGAGGCCAGGCCGAGTGGGCAGGGAGGGAGGCCCAGAGGAGGAGGCGGGCCCTCGTTTCTTTTCCTCTGGCATCTGGAAGCTCCCAAGGACCCTCGACCGCCTAAGGGCTTAGGGAGAGTTGGACTCTCTACCTGCTAGGGTGCAGGGCCGCCCTGGATGCAGCTTTGATGCCTCTCTTCCTTTCCTCTTCCTTCCAGAATCTCTGGTGGATCAACATTCTTTTCCATTCCTGGCTGAGCCACTCTGACCCTCTGGCCCACTCCCCATCTGACGGCAGCTCAGCAAGTACAAACTTGTGTGAACATCAGCTGCAAATTGTCCCCAGGCAGGACAACTGGGTAGATGGAGGGGGCAGGTGGAGCTGCGTTCTGGATTCCCTGGGCCTCAGCTCCTGCCCTCTGCCTGGCTAGCAGATGAGATCATATCCACCAGGGTGCAGGTCTTAAAGGCAATTCTCAGAATCAGGCACCAGTCTCTCCCACACCCATCCCAGGAGATGGGGAGATGGGCTCTTTGTGGGAAGGTCTGGAGGAGACGTGTGAAGCCAACCAGCCTGACCCAGCAACTGACTGATGCACCTGCTGTGTGATCTTGGGTGTTTGAACTGCTCTCTTTCTCTCTCTCTTTTTTTTTTGGTACTTTTTTTTGGGGGGGGCAGGATTGGACCCAGTATGAGCTATGAACCCAGAGGCATTCTACCTCCTCGCTACACCCCCAGCCCTATTTTTTATTCTTTATTTTGAAACAGGGTCTCACTAAGTTGCGGAGTGCCTCACTAGGTAGCTGAGGCTGGCCACGAACCCAGATCCTCCTGTCTCAGTCTCCCAAATGCTGGGATTACAAGTGTGCACCACCACGCCCGGCTCTCCCCAGCTCTTTTTAACAAACATACATACATACATACATACATACATACATACATACACACATACATATATATGTCCTGGAGAACCAAAGAGGTATTCTGTCTCCAAGCTACACCCCCAGCCCAATTTTATTTCTTATTTGGAAACAGAGTCTCACTAGGTTGCTGAGAGCCTCACTAAATTGCCAAGGCTGACTTTGAACCTGCAATTCTCCTGTCTCAGCCTCCCAAGTACTGGGATTAGAAGCGTGAGCCACCATGCCCGGCTTTAATTTTTTTTTTTTTTTAATTTTTAAACAGTAACTCACTAAATTGCTGAGGGTCTAAGTCGCTGAGGCTGGCCTTGAACCTGTGATCCTCCTGTCTCAGCCTCCTAAGCACTGGGATTATAGTTGTGTGCCACTGCACCTGGCTTGGACAGCTCTCTGATATGTTTACCCAGCTGGGCAAAAGGGCACCTGCCCTCTCTCTAGGGAGGGAGTTGGGAAAGCCCCTGATAGCGCCTTCTGTGGATGACAGGGTGCACAAGGGGTGGGGGGCAGAGTTGGGTGAGCCATCCAGTTCCCTGAGATACCCAAAGACTGTGAAGCTCGCACCCCATTTTCTGGTAGAACCTCAGCAGATTGCTGCCCACAGAGGTAGATCCTAATCTCACTCTGGAAGGCAATGGGTTCTTGGGCCCCACACCCCTTGTCACTTTGGTTGACCAGCTCCTACAAGGAGTCAAACAGTCCTGCAGCATCCTGCGGGAAGGGAGGGGACAGGCTCTCATTTCTTCCCCTATTTTCTCTCCCCGCTTGGGATAAGAAGCCTATCAGGACTGTCGCCTCCACCTTCCCCCAGCTGATCTGGCTCCAGCCTGCTGTGTAACCCCAGGCTAGTGGCTTGAGCTCTCTGTTCTCCAGAGTCCCTTCTTTAGGAACTCTATCCTCCAGGGTAGAGACAAAGGAAAGCAGTTTTAACCCTCTTTCAGCTCTCATTCCATTCACCTCTGGGCTAGACTCTCTGGCTCCAGACAGACCTGGCTTGTCTAGAACTTGGGGTGGTGGGTATGGGATGGGTCTTTTTTTTTTTTTTGGTGATACTGGGGATTGAACCCAGAGACAGCCTACCTCCAAGCTATAGCCCCAGCCCAGCCCTGTTTTATTTTGAAACAGGGTCTCACTAAGTTGCGGAGGGCCTCATTAAGTTGCTGAGGCTGGCCACGAAACTGTAATCCTCCTGTCTCAGCCTCCCAAGTACTGGGATTACAGGTGTGTGCCACCATGCCCAGCTTTTTTATTTTTATTTTTTGGTACTAGGAATTAAAGCCAGGGGCATTCTACCTCTGAGCTAAACTAAGATCCTCCTGTCTCAGCTTCCCAAGTGCTGGGACTACAGGCATGGACAATTATGCCTTTTTTTTTGGGGGGGGGTACTGGGGATTGAACCCAGAGGCAATCCAATCTACCTTTGAGTTACACCCCCAGCCCAATAATATTCTTATTTGGAAACAGGGTCTCGCTAGGTTGATGAGAGTCTCACTACTTGTTGAGGATGTCCTCGAACCTTCAATCCTCCTGTCTCAGCCTCCCAAGTACTGAGATTACAGGGGTGTGCCACCATGCCTGGCCATGCCTGGCTTCTTAGGGATGGGTCTTAGACTTACCTTGAAGTAAGGGAAGTGCTCCGTCATAAAATTGTAGATCTCGCTGACAGGAAGGCTTCCAGTTTTGCTGTTCTTAAGGGCCATGAAGATGAGGATGCTGAAGACACAGAGAACCCCTGAGAGTCTGAATCTTGTGTGTGTGTGTGTGTGTGTGTGTGTGTGTGTGCGTGCGTGCGTGCGTGTGTGCGTGCGTGTGTGTGTGTGTGTGTGCGGTACTGGGGATGGAACCCAGGGACATCCTACCTCCGAGCTATACCCCCAGCCCTGTTTTTTTATTCTTTATTTTGAAACAGGGTCTCACTAAGTTGCAGAGTACCTCACTAGGTAGCTGAGGCTGGCTGCGAACCCGGATCCTCTGGTCTCAGCCTCCCAAATGCTGGGATTACAGTGTGTGCCACCATGCCCAGTTTATTTTATTTATTATTTGTTTATTTTTGTGGTGTTGGGGATTGATCTCAGAGGCATTTTACCTCTGAGTTATACTCTCAGCAATCATTTTTTAATTTTTTATTTTGAAACAGGGTCTCACTAAGTTGAGGAGGGCCTCGATAAGTTGCTGAGGCTGGCCACAAACCTGTGATCCTCCTGTTTCAGCCTCCCAAGTACTGGGATTACAGGCATGTGCCAGCACACCCAGCAACTCTGAACCTCTTGACCAGGTCCTAGAAATCCCCCTCTGGTGAGATGCTCTTTGAGGCTAAGGTTAAAAGGAGATGGGATGGGAAAGTGTCCACCAACATCAGGAATTACAGACAAAGGAGGGTCTTGTGGAATCTGAGAAACCAGGGTTGTCCTCCGACTTAGCCACATCTAGCTGTGTGACCTTGGGTGAGTACCTTAACCTCTCTGAGCCCCAGTTTCTTCAGCTCTGAAGTGAAAAAAAGGTAATAGCTACTCAGAGTTGTGAGGATGAGGGGTGACGCCTAGCACATAGAAGGCACTCATTACATGGAAACTGTCATTACCAGCAGGTCCTCAGCCAGCTGTAGGAGGGAGGGGAGTGAGGTTTCTGGACCCTCTGCAATGTGCCAGGTACTGAATATTTATATTCTCTTACTTAGTCCTTCTAATTCAGTCCTTCCAGCCTGAATTGCTGTCCACTGACCTTTTTTTTTCTTTTTCCCAGATGAGTAAACAGAGGCTCAGCCTGAGTTTCACAGCTAGTAAATTCCAGAGGCTGGTCTTGAACCTGTTCCTATGTGGGTTCCTTTCTGCATACCATCCCGCCTTCCACAAACCCCTTCTGTGCTCCTGGCTAATGTCTGAGTTCACCTTCCTTCTTCTGAGGTCAGATTCGTGGAGGATCTGACCCCTCCCTGGGGCCCAGCACTGTGGGTCAGGTGTCACTGATGATCGGATGAACAAGAGGACAGAAGGAAGGGTCCCCCAAGCAGGCTGGGGGCTGCTGGCACCTAACACCCCAACCCCAGACAAGTCCCACCAGAACTGGCAGATGGTGGACAACCGAGTCACTCTCAATTCCTCATCCTTCATATATTTCCAGTAGAGCTTAGGAGTGGGGCTACCTTTGTGCTTGGGGATAGAGGGAAGGTGGCCACCATCCCTCTAAACTCCAGTCCCAGGCTCTGGGCCCCTGGAGGATGGACCTCAGCAGACTCACCATGCCCAGCTGAACCAGAGACATGACTCCCGAGGTATAGACAAGGGGTCAGAGGTGAGACAACCCCCTGCACCCAGGCTGGAATCTTCTCTGCAGCACCCGTGTGTGTGTGTGTGTGTGTGTGTGTGTGTGTGTGTGTGTGTGTGTGTGTTAGTTACTGGGGATTGAACCCAGGACCATCCTACCTCCGAGCTACATCCCCACCCCTATTTTATGTTTTATTTTGAAACAGGGTCTCACTAAGATGTGGGGGGCCTCAGTAAGTTGCTGAGCCTGTCCTTGAACCTGCACTCCTCCTGTCTCAGCCTCCCAGGTACTAGGATCTGAGGCATGCACCACCACACCCAACTTCCAGAATCCTTTGGAAGCCCAGTGGTATAATAACTTTACCCCCTGCCACTACCCTTGCACACTGAGGATTCCATGCCTCGATTTCCCCAGGGACCCTCTCACCCCTCCTCTTTCCACCCCAGGGATGTGGAAGGTGTACCTGTAGGAGTAGATGGGCTTGGGGAAGAGTGGCTGGTGCCCATCGGTGCTGGCCTGGGGTGCGATCCTCTGGTATGGGTAGTGAGTGGAGCCCAGGTAGGGTACGGGGTAGCTGCCACCACCAGGTGAGTACTGTAGAGGTCAAAGAGGGCAGAGTGGTTGCTATGACAACTGGCCTTTCCAAGGAGGGATTCCCTGCCCAATTCATGTACATCCAAAGAAGGACTGAGGCCAGATTCTCCTCTCCACTGACCTCATGGCAGAGCTATCTCAGGGGTGGCCAGCAGTGTGGACATGCAAGGCCAGATCTACACTGGAAGATGGGAACAGATCTGCATTCTGGAACTTGGGATCTCTGAGGTCTCTAAGGTCTCTTCCTCCCGCTCCATCCTCTCAGCCCTTTAGGAAGTCTGGTTGCCACGGTGATGGGATGAAGGCTGGCTGGCTGGGCTGGAGACAAGGAGGAGCAGCCAATGGCCCTTATATCTTTGCAGGCAGTTACCCTGGGCTGTCTGAGCCTCTCCCTGAGTGCTGAGCCGGAAGTGAGATGTCCAGTCTGGGCGTTTGCTGGGCACTGCCACCTTTTATGAGTTTCAGTGGCTCTTTGAAAGAGCTGGTCATGGTGGTGGGCAGGTGGGGGTAGGAGGTGGTTTTACAGCAAAGGGAGTGGCTGCGGTGCCAGGGATGGTGTTTTATGGGGCAGGGGGGCAGGAGACTGACTCCCCCAGCTGCTCTAGGCTGGAGTGCTCTTTCCAGGTCACAGAAAGACAGTGCCTGAGTCACTCTTTCTCCAGGCTCCATAAAGCCCTGGGTGCGGCCATCTTGACTGAGGAAGGGAGAAGACAGCAGAAAGCATCAAAGCAGGACTGGGCACGGTGAGGCATTGAAGGTCCGATTGCTCCTTAGTCCTGCAGTGGCTCAGTCCCAATAGGTCAGGCTGCCTCAGGGACATCCCCTCCCCTGGGTGGGACCTGGAGCCCCAGGATGGGTTTGGCCATTGCAGCCAGGCCCCTCAAGGAGGGAGGGCATCCCTCCATGTCATGAATCCCGTCGCTTTCCTCTATCTCCTTCCCTACCAGAGCAGGCGGCCAGATCCTCCTCCTCCCCTGCCTGCCTCCCGGCTGCGCTGAGATCAGGGCCAATGCCAAGGAACCAGGAGTGGAACCTGCTCCACAGGCAGGGCCTGTCTCGGTGCCAGGCTGCAGGTGGATGGAGCTGGGCGCTGGGCAGCCACTTGCTCCGTCTTGCCCGATGACTCCAGGGAGCTACCCGGCTGCTTTGGGGCTCTTTTCTTTCTCTTTTTAAAAACCTCCATCTCTTTCCAGTGTGGGGCAATTACTAGGCATCCCATACATTTGGGAGAGGCTGAAGGTGGGCAGTGGGGCAGGGAAAGGACCAAAATGAGGAGGACTTGGAGCCCTCTGGGTGGGGAAGTCCCCATACCCTATGTGTGGTGCCCACCCTCTCACCTGGTGCCCACCCACTCCAGGCTGAAGGAAATTCAAGGCCATGGTCTCATAATAAGATATCACCTAGACCTAGAGGGAAGCCCATTCCTGCCTGGCTTGGCCTTGTGTGTCATGCCACACACTCCTTTTCTCTCTTCCTGTCTTTGGAGTGGCTCCCCAACTCCCTCCCTTCTTGGTTCACTTCATGGCCTTGTCTCAGCCCCAGCCCAATTCTCTTGTTTGAGACCTCTCAGGCCCTACCAGGGGTTCAGACAAGTCCTGCCTGCCCCTAGAGAAGGGCAATTGCTTCTCTCCCCATTAACCACTGCCCCTTTCCCTAGGTGGTCCACCCTGAAGTTCAGAGCCCTGCTGCATTCACCGGCTCCCCCAGTTGTGCACGCACATACATACCTGTGCACCACACCATACACCCACATACTATCCTGAGATCTCTGGGAGACATGCCTGTGTGCCCCAGACCCACCTGGTGGAAGGGGGGTTGGGAGGTGCAGTACATATGCTGCAAGGGAGGCTGGTAGCAGAACATCCCAGGACCATTCTCCAGAGCTGGAGGCTTGATCTTGACCTCTGACCCCTGATGGAAGACAAAGCAGATGAGCAGGTTGGGCCTTATTTTTCTCCCTTTCTTTCCCTTGTCTTGAACCTCATACAAAAGCAACCCCAGCTCTGTGTCCCCCAAAGCTCAGTCCTGGAAGGGTAGGGAGTTCCCCAACGGAACTCTGCAAGTAAGCGGTAGAGCTAGAGTTGGAACCCATGGCTCTCCCTACACTTTATCTGACTATAGGGGAGAGGCTAGGTCATCCAGAGAAGTGGGGTGACTTGTCAGTGGTCACACTGAGGCTGGGATAGGGCTAGAAATCTCCATGAAGCCCATGTGGAGGGCTTAGCACAGAGCTCTGCCCAGACTAGGGCCAGTGGGGGTGTGTAGCTAGGTCCCGGAAGGTGGATAAGCCCAGGAGGAGGTGGACTGCTCTTCCTGGAGGTTACCAGGGGCCTTGGGAAACCAGCATCTGGGCCCAGAGGGGCAAATGGGCTGTGACCTTTTTCTAGGTGTGCCCTGGGGTGGCTGATGCAGAGATTGCCATAATCGTAGAATCTCAGGCCTAGAAGGGCCAAGAGCACCTGTGTCCAACCCCTTCATTTGACAGATGATGGGGCTGAGCCCACAGAGGGGAAGTAGTGTGCCCCAGGTCACGCAGCCAGTCAACCTGTTAGCTGTGGGTCTCTGGGCCTGAGCTCCTCTCCGTTGTGCAGGGTGGGGACCCAAATCTTAGCTTCATCATTTACAGGCTGGGGGATGGATACCTTGGGCAAGTCACTTGGCCTCCAGGAGCCCCAGTTTTCTCATCTGCAAAGTGGGGGTAGTGGGAACTCTCTAGAGGGTATTGAGGATTAAATGGGGCACTTGAAAGAAGGCATCTGGCTCATTCTGCGCTAGTATAGGGCAGACACTCGGGTGGTAGGTGATATGATGGTGCCCTCACTGAGACCACTGCCATATTCAAAGGACCTGAGAAGCCAGGCGTGGTGGCGCACGCTTGTAATCCCAGCATTCAGGAGGCTGAGACCGGAGGATCCGGGTTCGCAGCCAGCCTCAGCTACCTAGTGAGGCACTCCGCAACTTAGTGAGACTCGGTTTCAAAATAAAGAATAAAAAATAGGGCTGGGGGTGTAGCTCGGAGGTAGAATGCCCCTGAGTTCAATCCCCAGTACCGCAAAA
>PVLC010038556.1:0-14533 GCA_004027655.1 Graphiurus murinus | reverse complement strand
TGGTGGGGAAAGGACGAGGTTTTCAAACTGTACATCAGGTGTGTAGTCCAAGTCCTTTCTACCTGCACACATGAAGGAAATAGGAAACAATGCTTTGTCAAGACAAAGCATGGGTTTACTCTGTAGATTGTTCAAGCTATGGCATCCTCTGACTACACAAAATAGAAAGCAACTATGTGATACAGACCTGATGCTAATGCGCAAATACAGTTTTAAATTCATTGATATAATGGTACAAGATGTCTGGGGGGGGGTCTGTTATTTCTCAAATTTATATGTCTTGGTAAGCAATGGGCTAAACATCTAATATTTTCTACTAGAAGATAAAATTCTATAAAGTGATTAATTGATCATGAAAAAGTAAAGTACACACTAAAGAATAAGAATTATTAAAATTACTTGGCACATGTTGAAGCACTGCAAACATAATACAGATATGTGCAATAGAGGTTGTTATTACAGTGTTAACATTATTACTTTCACAATCTGTGAGTGCTGACACAATGTATTTTTATCCTGATAATCCTATGGCCCTGTGTTCTATCACATACATAGAACAACTTCAACAAATATTTGTTAAATTGTTGAATAAAAGATAGGTAGACTTTTTAAAGTGGCTGCAAAATGCCTGGTCCACAAGTGAAAAAAGGGAAAAAATTATGCTTGATGAATAAAGTATCAGTTATTTAGTCGTTACATTTTTCATTTGCACATTTTTTTTTCAGCACAAACTCTTGAGGGAGTTGCATAGCATCATTTTAATCAATTCCTCTCAGGGGCCCAGGAAGCTGGCTTTTCTGTACACTGAACAGAGGACTTTCACAGCTGGTCAGTATTGAGTTCTCAAATTTTTGCCTGAAAGAAGAAAATGACTAGGGTGTAGGATATTTGACCTACAGATTGCTCATTCTCTGCATGAGTCAATCTTTGTAGTCCAAAGATAAAACTCATCATTAATCACAAAATTTTCCTATAGTCATTAGGTCAGATATCCCATTGCCCTTGCAAAATTACTGTGAGGACTGACAGTGGGAGAGATTGGGCTAGCTGGGTTGGCCTTTATGACACACAACTCCTTCCCTCTGACTGAAGGTATGGATGGACAGGAAGAAAGGAAAGTAATAAAGCTCATTGTTGTTGAGTCAACCCAGCTTGCAGTATTCAGACTAAAGGGCCACCTGACTCTAGGAGGCTGCTGGAAATCCAGGGCTGTTTTACTCTGGGTATATTTTCATTAGAAATACTAACTCAAGTAAAACAAAGAACCTGTCCATTGGCTTACTGGATGATGGCCATCCCCATCACACTGATGAAAGGCTGAGGATTTGGTCCATGTGGGAATGCTTCCACATCACACCTGTGGTGCCAGCTAGTGTGCATTTCCAAATGCGTATTTCTTCCTGCAAAACCAGGTGTGTAAGGAGAGCTGAGGAAACTTAGCTCCTTTTCCTATGAAAATACGGATCCAATTTCAAAATATTTATTTATTTATTTTGTGCTCTTTAAGTAAATACAAAATTATCCTAGGGAAATAAAAGAAGCAGCAACTGAAGTAAGACGGAAGGGAAGGAAAAGAAGGAAGGAAGGAAGGAAGGAAGGAAGGAAGGAAGGAAGGAAGGAAGGAAGGAAGAGGGAGAGAGAGAGAGGAATGAAGGAGTGATTGTTGAGTGTTCTTTTGTTTTGGGTCCTCATATCAGTCTTGGGAGATGAATGTTTAATCAGTTTACAGATGAAGTGGATTGTTATTTGACTAATGAGATAAACATTGTTCATTTATATTTGATGTGTCTGAATTCTTTTCTATAGTTTTGGAATTTCTCTCTTTTCTTAAGATGGGGTTGGTGAACTTGCACTTGCAAATGAAACAGAAAACACTAGAGGCTCATTTTCCTAGCTTTCCTTTAAGTGATGGCAAAGACTGAATAGCCTTCTGGTTGTAGAGTAACTGCCTCAGATTTTTCCTCAGAAGTCCCTGAGAGGGAAGGGAGGACAGGGGAGAACTCTCTCTCTCTCTCTCTCTCAATCTCTCTCTCTCTCTCTCGATGTTTTGTGGTGGCTGCAGGATATTCCTTACTAAAGTTTTTTGGTACTGGGAATTGAACTCAGGGGCAGTCTCCCTCTGAGCTATACCCCGAACCCTATTTTTTATTCTTTATTTTGAAACAGGGTCTCACTAAGTTGCGGAGTTTCTCACTAGGTAGCTGAGTCTGGCCAGGAACTGGATCCTCCAGTCTCAGCCTCCCAAATGCTGGGATACAAGCGTGTGCCACCACGCCCGGCTTCTGAGAATTTTTAATTATTTCTGGAAGCTAGATCTAATACTTCCATTTTCTGGATCTTTAAATAATCTATTAGCTATCCACCATCTTTTTCAAAAAAGCTTTAGCTAGTATATTCAAAAGTATAAACAATAGTATAATAAGCCTTCAAAGATCCATTACCTCTTGAAACAGTTACCAAGACATGGACAATCTTGCCTCATATATATCCACTCCCACTCTTACCCAAATTATTTCAAACAAATCTCAGACCTCATCGTATTTCACTTGTAAAATTTTTAATCTTTATCTTTAAAATATACATTTTAAATTGGTACATAATTATTGTGCCAATAAGAGCACCATCTAATAATTTGATGCATTTATTTTAATGTGTAATGATCAAATCAGGGTATTTAGCATTTTCCTCTCCTTAAACTTTTATCATTTTCTTGCGGGGGGAGTTTTGAACTCCTGTCATCTAGTTCTTTATTAAATATATAATAAATTGTTGGGGACTATACTCACCATACTGTGCAGTAGAACATTAGAACATTTTTCTCCTAACTATGTTTTCATATTCATAATACATCTTCCCTCTATCCTGCTTCCTTTCTAGCCTCTAGAGACCACTACTCTTCTATCTACTTGTATGAAATCATTTTTTTTTTCCAAAACAAACACAAGTGAGAACTTGTGATATTTGTCTTTCTGTGCTTGGCTTATTTCATGTGACATATACCTTCTAGTTTCTTCCAGATTGCTGCAATGACAGGATTTAATTCTTTCTTATGGTTGATTTGTATTCCATTGTGTATATCCACCACATTGTCTTTATTCATTCACCCATCAATGGACGTCTAAGTTGATTCCATGTCTTAGCTATTGTAAATAGTGCTGCAATAAACATGGAATACAGAGTCTATGAGACACTGAGTGTGGGTGCCTTGTAGATACACTGATTTCATTTCCTAACTGTATAAACATTCTTTCAAAAATAAATACCTTATCATTATCCCACTTCATAATAGTAGTTCTTTAATATCACTAAGTGATCTATGTGCAAATTTCTCTCATTAGCTTATAATCTTTTTTATTTTTCATACTTATATTGGTGCATTATATTCTCACATAATAATGTAGTTCACAGTGATGGTGACATACATGCACACAGCACTTGGTGAGCTTTCTTTACCCCAGCTCCCTCCCCATATCCTCTTCCCCATACAGGATATTGAGATTGACATTGGTATTCTCACATATGTACGTAAAGTCAATGGAAATTGTAAAAATACCTTCAAATCAGGACCAAAATAAGCTTCATATATTCCAATTGGTTGGCATGTCTTTTCCATCTCTTTCATTGTATATGTTCCATTTTCTTCTTAGTCTTTCTTTTATTTATTTATTTATTATTTTTTTTCAGTCAAAGAAATCAAGTTGTTTCCCTGTAGCATTTCTCATGGTTGGAGTTTGCTAATTGGATTCTTGTGGCTTCATATATCATAAGCTTCTGTCCCATGCATTCTATGTGAATTAAAATTAGATCTAAAGGCTCAATCAGATTAATTTCTGATTTATTTGGTGAATTTTCATAGTTATGGACCTTACTATTAAGATCTGTAACATCTGGTTGTCTCCCTTATCATGTCAGCAACAACTGATGATCATTGGACATATTAGTTCATTAGGAGTAATAAACTTGTTCCCTGCACTTTATATAAAGAGAAAATTATTTTCATAATTTTTGATTGCTTCAAGGTCTCTATCATATAGGAATAAATATTTAATCCTTTCCTTTTCAATTGTTTTTATTTATTTAGTCATTATAAACTAAGATACTTAAATATATCTGATTTTTAATCCATTACATTTATCTTTATTGATACTTTAATTGAGACATCTCTGGCCTCCAGCGAAGGCATCCTCAGGATGCCCCAGTCCTTTTGAGGCATCATCAATGAGCTCCTATACTGTCTTTCCTCCATAGTACAGCAAGATGGGCCAGGCTCATTTTTTACGTTTTCTTCCCAGACCTCCTGTCATTCATTTCTTCATGATATTTAGGGGATACTCATGGATCATGGGTTGAGTTTTGATTTAAGACATTTTTGAGGAGCAGAAATAATAAACGTGTTTTTTTAAATAAGATTATCATGAAGTCATGCTAATACTTGCAATTTGAACTTAAGACTACTGAAATTTTGCTTAGTCTAATGCATATTACATGTATTTTTCCTTTTTCCTATGTTGAAAGTCCTAGATTCTCAATAGATGAGTCTTTCTTTTTCATTTCTTCTTTTTTTTCAGTGCTAGAGATAAATATTAAAATAACAATATCAGTGGTACTACCAATAATATGATTATTGAAGCAGGAGAAAGAAAGGGAGGGAGAATGAAATTGGAGAAAGTCCTACTGTGTGGGGGGGGGAGAGAAAGAGAGAGAGAGAGAGAGAGAAAGACAGAGAGAGACAGAGAGAGACAGAGAGAAAGTCAGTTTTTTTTTGTTTTAAAATTATACCACAAACCAATGTCTAGTTATGTTTACTTGTTTTAGTTTCCTTTTTTTTTTACCCTCTGTGCTGCTTTTATCTTGTTTTTTGTCTTTTCTTTTTTTAATTTTAAGTTTTTTTTTATTGGTACACTGTGTCATACATTGTTGTGAGGTACAAACTGGTAGAGACATAGATGCACACAGTTCTCATTTAACCCTTTCCTGATTCCCACCCATTCCCTCCTCCCTCTCCATTCTTATGTTCGGTTTAGTGATTGACTTTCATATGTTTGTGAATGTACATCCTGTGCATTCAGATAAGTCACCTTCCTTGCTCATCTTAGGTTTTCCTTCTTTGTCTAGAGTCCCTTCTATGACCCACGAATTAGGGAGAGCATTCAATTTTTTACTTTTTGTGTCTGACTAATCTCACTTACCATAATGTTTTCCAGGTCCCTCCATTTCCTTGCAAATGATATGATTTTGTTCTTCTTTATGGCTGAGTAAAATTCCATTGTGTACATATGCCACAGTTTTGTAATCCATTTATCTGTTGATGGACATCTTGGTTGGTTCCATAGTTTGGCAATTGTGAATTGTGTAGCTATAAACATAGATACACATGCGTTAGTCTGGTAGTTTGGTTTCAATTCTTTTGGGTAGACACCCAGAAGTGGTATTGCTGAATCATATAGTAGGTTCATTCCCTTTGTCTGAGGGTCCTTCATACTGTTTTCCAAAGTGTTTGCACTAATCTGCAATCCCACCAACAATGCTTTAGAGTTCCCACTTCTCCCTGGCACCCTTGCCAGCATTTGTTGTTGTTTGTGTTTTTAATGATTGTCATTCTAATTTGGGTTAGGTAAAATCTTAGGGTAGTTTTGATTTGCATCTCTCTGATTGCTAATGATGTTGAACATTTCTTCATACATTTATTAGTCATTTGTATTTCTTCCTTTGTGAACTGTCTATTTAGTTCACTTGCCCATTTTTTGATTGGGTTGTTTTCTTAGTGGTAAGTTTCTTGAGTTCTCTGTATATTCTGGATATCAGTCCTTTATTGGAGGGGTAGTTGGTAAAAATTTTCTCCCATTCTTTTGGCTCTCTGTTGAGGTTCTTGATAGTCTCCTTTGCTGTACAGAAGCTCTTCAATTTAATGCAATCCCACATATTGATCTTCCTTTGAAGTTCTTGTGCTTTTGGGGTCTTGTTGAGAAAGCTTTTACCTGTGCTTATGTGTTGAAGTGTTGGACCTATGCCCTTTTCAAGTAGCTGCAAGGTCTCTGGTCTGACTTCCAGGTCTTTGATCCATCTTGAATTAACTTTTGTGCAAGGTGAGAAAGTGGGATTTATTTTCATTCTTCTGCATATGGTTAACAAGTTTTGCCAATACCATTTGTTGAAGAAGCTATCTTTTTTCCAGTGTGTTTTTGGCCCCTTTGTAAAAAAATCAATTGGCTGTAAGTGTGCGGATTAGTTTCTGGGTCTTCTATTCCATTTCATTGGTCTATGTGTCTGTTTTTGTGCCAATACTACTCTGTTTTTATTACTATGGTTTTGTAGTACAATTTGAAGTCAGGTATTTTAATGGGTATTGCATTGAATCTGTAGATCGTTTTTGAAAGAACAGCAATTTTGATGATATTTATTCTGCCTATCCAAGAGCCTGGAAGATCTTTCCACCTTATAAGGTCCCTTTTATCTTATCTCAACATGCTCCTGTATATAACAAATTTTGTTTTATGTTCATATTCCATTTGGAAAGTCTATATGCAATTATATGTGTATGCATGTGTGTATGAGTGTTTGTAACCTCGCTTTCTTTCTTAGGTAAGTGATAGCACCAGTATACACATTATCTGCTTTACTTTTTTCATGTAATGAGCTATCCTGGAGATTAGTTCATAACAGTATCCAGAAATAGTCCCCATTCCTTTCTAGAGTTAATCATACTCCATTGTGGTATTTACCATAACTTATTTAACCATAACCTTAGTAGTTGATTAAATATTTTGAGTCTTCAGTATTCACAGGTAGAGTACTAATGAATAACCATGTGCACATTTCTTTTTGTTTTTTCACCAGCATATCTGTAAGACAGACTTCTAGAAGTGAGATCTCTAGGTCAAATGGTAAATGCCCATGTAATTTGTATTAGAAATTGTCAAACTTCTTTCTGTAAAAATTATACTTTATTTCATTCCTACCAATAATGTAGTATATTGTCAGACTTTTGGATTTTTGCCAATCTGATAGGCAAGAAATCATACCTTCAGTAGTTTTATTTTCATTCCTTTTACTATAAGCAAGATTAAGCATCCCTTCAAATAGTTAAGAGCCATGTTTTTCTTTTTATGGGTATGTCAACTATATATGCCTACATTTTTGATGGGCTGCTTGTTTTTCTTCTTTTTTTCTAGGTATTCTCTATTAATGTTATTAATTTTTGTCACATAAATTGAAAGAATTTGGTGAAAATTTGTCATTTACCTATGGTATTTCTCTTGGCCTTATGAAAGTTTTTTTCCTGTCTTTTAGACTTTATGATTAATTAATTAGTTTAATGATACATAAATGTTTTCTTATATTGCCTCTGGATTTTGATTAATATTCAACTTCTTTTTACTTCTACATTGTGGGAGAAAACACACCAGTTTTTTCAGTACTTGCATGTTTTGGATATTTTCATTCATGTCTTTGATGTGTTTAACATTTAGCCCAGTATAGTGTGAAGAACAATTTACTTTTTAAAGTTTTTAACCTTTTCATTTATCCTAAATTGCTTTGTTGAAACCTATTTTTTCTTAACTGATTTGAGATACAATCTTTATTGTATACTAAGTTTCCACTTGAATTTGAATCCATTTCTGTATTATTTCTGGATATTTTTTCTTGGTTTTTCAATTACATGATTGATTTTAAAGTCAACTTGTGATATGTTTAACATGATAGGATCATATTAAACTACGAATTAATTTAGGGAACATTTTAGTCTAGCCTTCCTTCTAAGAACTCAAGGTGCCTTTCTGTCTGTTTTAATCTGCATTTTTATCTTTCTGGGGCATTATAGGGTTTTTTGATAAAAGTTTTGATATTTATTTCTATGTTTGTATTCTCTTCCTTTCTCTCTCATGCTTTCATTTTTATGCACAAAATAGTCTTTTCTATTATATATTTTAATTTTGTATATATGTGAAAGCTATTGATTTTATATGTGATTTTATAAACTGCTTCTCTTTTAAATCCTTTTATTCTTTGTTTTAATTTTTTCCTATGTTATTTTGTTTTTTTCTAAAGTCATGTCATCTGCTGGAGATAATTTTATCTCCTTCTTTTCCATTCCAATATCATTTAAATATACTTTTGTTTAACTTAATCAGAGTTGTATTTCATTGCTTATACTTGAGAACCATTAATAATAACAAAGATCAAAAATCTAAAGAGCAATGGAAACAAATTCCAAACCTAACTTTATTTTCTCCCAACTAAGCTTTCATTTCCTGTTAACAACTACAAAGAAATATACTACATGTGATAGAAAGCTGACTTACCATAAGGGAAAGGGGGGGATATCTTTGGTTTATACAATTGAAAATCCTAGGTTAGATCTGGTTCATACCAGAATCTAGAGGTTCAAATGATATTAGGGCTCACTATTTGCTTCTATACATATAGTTGTAAGACATAATTTATTTTTTTCTAGAAGAAGGCCACAAAGGCAAGGTTGCCTAGGTCTCATTAAATACAGTATATAGCTTTGCTGTTAGGACCGCAGGACCCCAGACTTCTATGCCCAAATGGACCAAAGCTATGTCCAAGGCCTGTATGGGAATTTCTACCAGGTCTCTTCTTTTAAGAACTTTATTTTTCTTCTCTTCTCTTCTCTTCTCTTCTCTTCTCTTCTCTTCTCTTCTCTTCTTTCTTGTTCTTGTTTGTTCTCTCTCTCTCTCTTTTGAATTAGGGTTTCTAAGTTGCCCAAGCTAACCTCAAACTTGCCATCCTCCTGCCTTAGCCTCTGGGATTATAGTCATGAAGCACCATTCCTGACTAATGGCAAGTTTTATTTAATTTTTTTTAGTGAAATAATAATTTGTCTTTCCTTGTGGTATTTTATAGTAAATATTTTTACTACATTTTAGAATTCTAATAGAAGTATTTCTGAGATTTTTTCTTTACTTGCTAAAGAATCATCTACTTTGAATACCAACAGGTGATTTCAGAAACTGTGAAAAGTGTGAAAAATTGATGTAAGGTAAACTTTGTGGGTGGGACCAAAGTAAATTCAATGCATTCATTTGATGAACATCTGATGAGAATCCCATGGATCAGAGCTCAATTGCAGGTAATGAAACCAACTGAACTAATTCCATCTATTTCAGCTATTGAATTGACAAATCCTTAGCCAACCTAACCAAAAGAAAGAATTGACCCAAATTAGTAAAATAAGAAATTAAAAAGGAGATATAACCATAAATAGTGGGGAAATCTACAGGATCATCAGAAACTATTTTGAAAATTTATATTCCAATAAGCTGAAAAACATAGAAGAAATCGGCAGATTTCTAGATACATACAACTTACCTAAATTGAACCAAGAGGATATAGAAAACCTAGACTGTTTAATGAGAAGCAAAGAGACAGAAACTGCAATAAAAAGCCTTCCAACAAAGAAAAGTCCAGGCTCAGATGGATCCCCAGAAGAATTCCACAAAACCTTTATAGAACTGAACCAAATCCTTCACAAATTGTCCCATGAAATAGGAAGAGATGGAATTCTTCCAAACAGCTTCTATGAAGAAGCTAATATTACCTTAATATCAAAACCCAATAAAGATACCCCAAGAAAAGAAAATTACAGATCAATATCCTTGATGAATATATATGCAAAAATTCTAAACAAAATATTAGTGATACACATTCAAAATCTATTAAGAAAAGTGTACACCATGACCAAGTTGTTTTCATCCTAGGGATGCAAGGCTGGTTCAACATATGCAAATCAATACATGTAACAAACATGAAGCTGGATCATGGGAACTGACTCTTGTATATTTTTCTGCAAGAGTGACTTAATATAGTTAAGTCACACATGTATCTGATGTGACTTTTTACCCTGCTCAGGTTAGGAAATTAAGAAGTTCCAGTTCCTGCCCTTAGGGAGCCCACTGTGTTGTAAGAAGACAGACACAGGAACAGAGCCATACTTCAATGTTGCTACCAGAATATTAGAAAAAGATATCAAGAGGACCACTAGTGTGTGATATTTTGCACTTGGGTGCAGGGGGAATTGGCCCAGTCCTCTCCAATTTCTGCTTTCTCAATTGAGGTTTTCAAGAACATCAGTAGAGTATACTGGGAATGCAACATCTCGAAAAAAGAGGGGACTGGGCAGAACAGCCTGGGCTTTGTTCTAGTTCCCCTAGAAAGGAGACAACATTCAATTAGTTATCCTACTGCATTGCAGTCGTGTTGCCCTGGGGTATATACTGGGGGTTGCTTTCCATGGTTCCTCATAATCAAATAAAACTCTATCCAGCCTGAGCAGCTTTCCTTAGCCTTTAGGCACCAGCTCACCATGAATTCTAGGTTTTTATTCTCCCTCTGCTGCCTTTGTGTAAGTCCCATTTCATGACACCTGTCGTTTGTGTGTGAATGTTCTATCTCCCTGGACTTGAACAAGTAGTAAAAATGTAGCTCAAGATACAGAGGGCTGAAACAGCCAGTTCACAGTGAACTTGATTCACATGGGGTTTTGATTATAAACTTGAAAGTGCATTCTTTGAAGTGCATAACATTTTAAAGGAAAATATTCTACTGTTATGTGAACTCCCTGAAACAGGAAAGGAGGTTAAGGAAAGACCAAAGTGATGACTCCTTCAATTTTTGCTTTCCTACGAAGACCTCTGATTCCTTGTGTGGTCCCTCCCCTTCCCCTTCAGGAGACTGACTGTCCTGAACCATCATCCCCACTTTGTAGACAAAGGAGTTAGTTGGGCCTGCTGCTTGGATGAAATTAGTCATCTAGCCACTCATAGAGCAGACTGGCACAAGAAAATCCTGTGGCTGAATTTACCCTTTGAGTCACAAAGTAGCCCCCAACTCCTCCCATCCACCCCCTGTCTGGATGTGAATCCTATTCAAAGATGTTTTCTCCTCTCTTTGACTTACCTCCTGAATTCATTTCAGAAGAATGTACCAAGATCCTTTGAATCCTACAGGAATGTTGAACTCAGTGAAAAGTGATGTGGCTAAGAAAGCAAATAATATGCTGAAAGATGTTCACTGGAAGTGGCTAGAAACATCAAAGAGATTGATGAATCTACATTTCAAAAAGCCAGCAGGGGGTCACATTTCAGCTTACCTCATATCCAGACTGTTTCTAAATTGTCGATTCATTTCCAGTGATGTTTCTTCCTTCCCATCAGGGTAGGATACTAATACAGCTGGCCCCAGGAAAGGAATGTCTGCGAAGGGTATCTTCTTAAATCAAAGCAGCTCAAATAAATTTGTCTCTTTTATTAATGGCAGAATGTAGTTGTAATATTCGATGACCCTCTACTATATTTCAGGTTGTGTGCTTATGCACTTTACATGCATCTTTTAATTCTCAATAGCAGTACTGATATGAATAATCTAATAGACAGGTAATGCAATAGACAAATAATGCAATAACCAGATAATGCAATAGACAGACAATGCAATGCAATAGCACTGCTGAGACTGGTATTTACAGTTCAGGAGAAGGAGAAGTAGAGTGGTTATGAAAATTGCCACTTGTAAATATTGGAGCAAAAAATTTAAACTCTGTTGACTGTATTGGACACTACATGATGTTCTTTCATTGCTTTTAAGCCATACTAGGTTGGAGTGAAGTGGAGAATATATAAGACATACTACTAGCAAAATTAATCTTCCAGATCATCAAGAGATGAGACATGTAATAATAATCTGCTGAGGTTTAGTTGTCATTGACAGTTATATATTGCTAAGCAACTGGCAATAAAGGTGAGTGCTAAGGAAGAAACAGAAACATGTCATGTGGGCTTTTAAAATATTTTAGCAATTCATGTTAAATCTTACCTATTTCTGCATTAGTGTACTTCCTCATTTATCTATAAGCATTTACTTACTACTTAAATCTGTCCAGTTATGTATACCATATACTTGGGTGGGCTGAATGTGAAGAAATGAGACACTACTCCCTGTTTTCAAGAGATTTATAATCTAGTCACAGAGGGAAAAAACAATTAAAAACAAACAAACAAACAAACAAACAAAAAACCAAGCTCTTAAAATAAATACCATGTAATGGAAAGATGCAGAATTGAATCAGAAAGCCTAAGTTCCAGACAGGCTTTGACTAATCCAAGTCAAATTGTCACCTCTCCAAACCTGAGTTTTCTTATTTAAATTATGAAACATTAGCAAATTTGGAGTTCTTTGTGTGTGTGTGTGTGTGTGTGTGTGTGTGTGTGTGTGTGTGTGTGTTACCGGGAGATGAACCCAGGGCTGCTCTACCTCTGAACTGCACTCCTAACCTTTTTTATTTTTTATTTAGAAATAGGGTCGCTGGGCGTGATGGCACACACTTGTAATACCAGCATTTGGGAAGCTGAGACCAGAGGATCTGGGTTCGTCACCAGCCTCAGCTACTTAGTAAGGCACTCAGCAACTTAGTGAGACCCTGTTTCAAAATAAAGAATAAAAAATAGGGCTGGGGTTATAGCTCAGAGGTAGAATGTCCCTGAGTTCAATCCCCAGTACTGCAAAAAAAAAAAAAAAAAAAAAAAAATAGGGTCTAAGACAATCAGGGTGGTACATGCTTATAATTCCAGTACTTGGGAGGCTAAGACAGGAGGATCACAGGTTTGCAGCAAGCCTCAACTACTTAGTGAGGCCCTCCACAACTTAGTGAGTCCCTATTTCAAAATAAAGAATAAAAATAGGGCTGGGGGTGTAGCTTGGAGGTAGAATGTTCCTGGGTTCAATCTCCAGTACCGTGACAAAAAAAAAAGAAAGAAGGTCTTGCTGTCACCATGTTACCATGCTGGCCTTGAACCTATGATCTTCCTGTCTCAGACTCCCCAAACCTGGGACAACAGCCATGCACTATTATGCCTTGCACATTTTGGGTTATTTCTAGTTCTAAGGATCTGTGCTTCTAAGTGTAAGATGACTATAGGCTTCTTGAGGACAGGCTTTATACTTTGTGTGTAAGTAAACTTCCCATTAAGCAGGGCATGATTATTGGATGAGATTCAAAATACAAACTATACATTGCTTCTTCTTTATCATTAAGTTTCCTATCCTCTTCCTCTTTAGGTCTTTCCTCCCCCCCAAAGACCATTTTATTATTTCTTTTTACCAAAGTGTTTGGTTGTCCACAGTGAAAAGTTTGATGTACAATCTGGAAATGTCTCATGTAGCAACACAAGAAACACTTATTTCACTTCTTTCAGAGATATGCACAGTTCTTAAAAACAGCATCCTATCCCGGATAGGGTCAGGTTTCTAGGTATGGAAACAAACACATAGATACCTACAGAAACACACACACATTTGTCAGTCATCCTGCTAGGCAAGTCTTTACCCAGCTGTGGATACATGAATAAGAAGGAAATCATTAATAAAACTATTGACATAATTTTGGAGGAGAAATTAAAATATAAACCAAGAGAAACTAAAGAATATGCCAGGTATGGTAAAACTAAAGACACAGGAAATTTGGAAGATGGGTTTGAAAAAAATTCACTTGTGTATTAGGGGTAGGTGATAGATTTGGGGGGGGATATTGAATTTTAAGCAGATAAATTCTAATTAAATATAAGAAGGAGCCACTGTAGGATCATTACTCAGTAAGAGTATTTGTACCCATGTTAAGTATCTTTATTAGATTGCAAGCTTTTTAAGATCAGAGACTATGTAGACTGCAGCAGAAAACATAGGTAGTAGAAAGACTGACAAAAATTTAGTTCCACTATCTCTGGTGGAGTGGTGTAAAGCTATTTTTTCTACAACAATTTTAATGATAACTTATGTCATTGCTGAAAATAAAGGATACTTTAAATGATAGTCAATGTAGCTTCTTGAAATTTACAGTTTTTGGTTTTAAAAAGAACTTAGACATTGGGAGTAGTATTTTTTTCTGGCAAAGCTTGACTCCCACCAGAAATCATATGAGAGAATAAGAAAGAAAAGTTCATGAAACTTTGGAAACATTTATGCAAATGGCATTTTGATGAGATAACTATAAGTAGATCAGGAACACATGGGTGAAATCTTCCACAGAATACCCACTGGTTTAAAGAGTAAAGGTCCAGTGTTGTTGACATCACGGAGTTTGGGTTTTGCTGCGCTCCCTATCTCTGGAAAATCAGTTTAAGACTGTCATCAGATGCATGCAGCTGTGGGTTTTCCCTCAGATCTGCTTTATGGTTTTATGGCTTTCAAAATGGAGCCAAGTCATGATGACAGGGCAAGATGAAGGCCTGGAAATCTTTGAAAGCATGTTCCAAGGCAGACCCCTCACGGTCACTGCCTTTAATAGTTGGTACCTGCCTAAGGGCCAAGGGCACAAGAAAATTGCTTTGAGATTTCATGTTTAAAGACTTCCCTAGGTCACAAACTTTGCTGAGATTTCTTCAATGGAAAATTTTGCTATTTCTGGGTTTACTACAAACTGAAAATACAGCTTAAATGAAAAACAAAAACTCTAAAATATTTCTGAGTGCATGAACATAAGATACAATGGCAATGTTCTTTTGCAGCTCAGAAAGAGAGT
>PVLC010038555.1:0-14697 GCA_004027655.1 Graphiurus murinus | reverse complement strand
ACTGGGGATTGAACTCAGGGGCATTCTACCTCCGAGCTACACCCCCAGCCCTATTTTTTATTCTTTATTTTGAAACCGAGTCTCACTAAGTTGCGGAGTGCCTCACTAGGTAGCTGAGGCTGGCCGCGAACCCGGATCCTCCGGTCTCAGCCTCCCGAATGCTGGGATTACAAGCGTGCGCCACCACGCCCGGCTGCCCGGTCCCTATTTTACTTTTTATTTGGAAACAGTCTCGCTAAGTTGCTGTGAGCCTCACTAAGTTGCTGAGGCTGGCCATGAACCTGCAATCCTCCTGTCTTAGCTTCCCGAGTACAAGCCTGGCTCAATGATCGCATTTATAAGTCTCACCCTGAGCAAGTGATCAGAGAGTGAGTGAACCGGATGCAGACATCAAAGCACCCAGGCTTCGGGCCCCACATGTTGGGTTTGGCCAGAACACCTCCCACTGTCGTCTGAACCTTGTGTGTCTCCTCTGTGAGTGCACCAGCTGCCCCACGGGGCTCAGAAGCTGCCAGCAGAGGCCAGAGGTTGGCCATCGATCTGTGTGTCTGGCAGGACCGTGGTCCAAGGCATCCTTGGTGCTAGCCTGGGCTGGTTCCTGCCTGGCCCCTCAGCAGCTCACCCTCACCCCTGGATTGCCACGGCACAGTGGGCAGCAGACCTCAAGCCCCTAGGTCCTGCTTGCATGCAGCCTGGGTCTTGCTTTTTCCTCTTGTAGGTCAGATGATCCCCCCAGCAGAGGTCAGGCAAGGTTGTTCTTGGGTGGCCAGGCCTGCTCGGCTTCCTCAATGACCTTGACCCAGATAGCAAGCATGCTGTGACTCAGGCACGTCCTGACCTCGCCCCGTGGGCCTGGACTGGAGGCTTCTCCGTAACAGAACAGGGGCTCAGACCCTGCGTCCACCACAGTGGAAACTCAGTCCTAACTCGGATTCTCAAGTAGCTCATGCCTCCTGCTCACTAGGAGTCACCCCAGCATCCCAGGGCCATGGGCACTAGGAACCGGAACCCCCCCGGGGGGGGGGGACCCCACCCTGGCCCCTTTCTCTCAGCACCTGGCTGTCCAGCTGGCTCGAGGGCACTGGGGCCACTTTACAGTTGAGGTAACTGAGCCCCAGGAAGGGCCAGCCCCATCACAGCAGCAGTGGCTATCCCCAGACCCCATTTGATGTCTGCTTGCTGGGGTGAATGGTGGCCCTGGCAGGTACCTCTCACGTGGACCTGTGACTCTGATCTCATTGGAAAGAGGGTCTTTGCATGTAGGCTTACCGTGTGGATCTTGGGGTGTGTCATCTGGGGTAGTGTGCGCCCCAAGTGCAGTGGCAGGCATCCTTAGAAGAGGGGGGAGGTTGGAGTTGGCCTTGGCTGGGCACCGGCATCTCCTGGCACCCAGCGCCCTGGGCTCAGCCCCGTCCGTGGCTGCAGTTGCAGGCACACACAGCTCGGGAATCTCCCTGGTTCCCGGCAGCCTGCAGCGTCTGCTCTGAGCTCCCGTGCAGTGAGAGGCCACAGTCTCCAGCCTGCACGGCCTCAGAGGTCACATGGAGGGGATGTTCTAGAGGGCGGCGGGGCTGCTCCCCCTTTGCACACACACCCTTGCCTCCACCAGGGCCTTCATCCTGAGGACGGCGTTGAGGGCCAGCCTGTCTCAGGGTGGCCCAGGCCTCTGGGAGGGCCTGTTCCTCCAGGTGGGGAGGGGCCTTGCTCCCCCATCCGCATTCACAGCCTGGGACACGTGTGGCCAGGAGGCTCAGCAGGTGCAATCAATTTGTTGCAAGGAGTAGCCTTCACCCGACATTTTTGTTTATTACAGTATTTTGCTCCAGGAACATTCCGGAACTTGCAGCACGACCTCTGTTTGGCTTTCTCTAAGCGGCATTCCTTTCTGTTTGTTTGGCCTTTGCCAGGTGACGTGTCCAATCTGGACCCCAGGTTCTCCTTTGAAGGCACCAACTGGGACGTGGGGAACATCGTGCTGGCCTTGTACAGCGGCCTCTTCGCCTACGGAGGATGGTAGGTTCTGGAATGTGTGGATCCCTGGCCCTGAAGTATGCAAGAACCCCAGACACGCAGGGGTGACTGAAGAGAGCATGGGGCCAGGAGTTCCTGGACCACGGGACACCCAAAGAGCAGGGAGAGGGTGCCTAAGTGGCCCCTGGCATCGGTGTCCTGGCCACTGTGCAGGTCCACCTTGGGGGACAGGCAGACAGCAGCCCAGTCCCCAGCCCTGACCCCTGCTCTCAGGACGGCTATGAGGGACATGAGAATGGCTGTCCGTGGTGAGCAGGCAGGGAAGGTGCCAGAGCGCAGGCGGCCAGCCGGCAGGGTGCCCTGGAGTAGGGCGGGCCGGCAGGTGCTCTGCAGTGCCTCCGTGGCCCTGTGGACCCCCTTCCCTAGTGGTCTCTGACCCCCGCCCAGGATCTGAAACCAGGCCCTGAGCCTCGGTGCTCACTTACCGGGGACTTTGAGATGGGACTGGTAGGAGGAGCCTGCCCCCTCTGAGGAGGACAGAGCCCTGCCCCCCCACCAGGAGTAGCCAGGAGGGGCTCCCTGTGGAATTCTGTGCTCTTTTTTTTTTTCCTAGTGGCTATGGGAGTGACGCATAATGCAACCCTCTTGTCTGGTTTCTAGGAATTATCTGAATTTTGTCACAGAGGAGATGATCAATCCCTACAGGTATGTGCAGAAAGGTCAGAGAGGTCTCCTCAGGTAACGTGAGGACCCCCATTCTGCATCCGATGCCTGCAGCAGCCCCAAACACAGGAGGGGGGGGGCCCTCTGCATCCCGGGAGAACGCGTGGGTGCGTGCGTGTAGGTCCCCCGTGTGCATTCGCGCATGGGTGTCGGTAGGTCCCCCACGGGAGTGGAAAGGACTAGAAGGGGGCGGGCTGCACTCTCAGCCCTGGTGCCCAGAGCCTTGGAGGGGACTCCCATGAGGGTCCCGGTCTAGGCTATGCAGCCAGCAGGTAGGGCTGGATGCCAGATGGGTGGCCTCGGTGCTCTGGAACTCGCCGTCTCCCGGTAGGCTCCCCCATTCTGGGGGCCGTGAGGTTGGGGGAGGGTCGCGTCACTAGCTCAGGTCTGCACGGCTCAGCTCAGAGCAGCGCGCCTTCCGGGAGGCCTGGCACCTCGCCTCACGGTTTGGCCCTTGGCCTGGGCTGCGCTTGGGCGCACTGCCCTCCCTATTCGCAGAAACCTGCCGCTGGCCATCATCATCTCCCTACCCATCGTCACCCTGGTGTACGTGCTGACAAACCTGGCCTACTTCACCACGCTGTCCACCGAGCAGATGCTGTCCTCCGAGGCTGTGGCCGTGGTAAGACCACCCGCAGGCCCGTCCCAGGCCCCAGAGGCCGAGTGAGGGGCCGTCTGGTCTGTACTAAAGATGACCGCAGAGCGCTCTTCTGCAGAGCTAGCCCACGTGTCGAGGTCATCCTCAACCTTGGTGGCCTCTTAAAGTCACAGCGAGGCTTCAGCAGGCTCACACTGATGAGCCGGCACGTCGGGCGTGCTGGGAGCTCAAGCACAGAGCGCCCGGCATCCTCACAGGCCGTGCCGAGTTAGGCGGTGCTGGTTCAACAGTGGGAGGCGGCCCCCGGGCTGATGGGAACCAGGCACTATGGCTCAGTTTTATTTGACTCTGAGCCCGCCGCCTGCAAAGACACACCATACCGGCCCCGGATTGAGGAGGGCTCCCGCTCCGGCTGGCGTTTGCTCTTGGTGGACGCAGTGAGGGAGGCATGCTGGATTGCTCAGGTGCCCCCTGAGAAGGCTCTGCTCAGGAGCAGGGAGGGCTCCCCTGTGAGCAGAACTGGGGGGACACCAGGCAGGGGCCGCTCTGAGGCCCTGACCCAAGAGACAGCTCTACCTCGTGCCTGGCCTGAGGGTGGGGTGGGCCGGGGCTCACAGGGCTGCGTCCCTGCAGGACTTTGGGAACTACCACCTGGGAGTCATGTCCTGGATCATCCCTGTCTTCGTGGGCCTGTCCTGCTTCGGCTCCGTCAACGGGTCCCTGTTCACGTCCTCAAGGTAAGTGCCAGACCCTGTGTGATGGCTGTTGGTTGAGGTGTAGCTGTTAAAAGTTCAAATAGAGCCAGATGTGGCGGCGCACACTCGTAATCCCAGTACTTGGAAGGCTGAGACAGGAGGATTGGGTTCGAAGCCAGCCTCAGCTACTTAGTGAGGCCTTCTGCAACTCAATGAGACCCTGTTTCAAAAATAAAAGAGTAAAGCCGGGTGTGGTGGCGCACACTCGTAATCCCAGTACTTGGGAGACTGAGACAGGAGGATCCGGGTTTTCAGCCAAACTCAGCTACTTAGTGAGGCCCTCCGCAACTTAGTGAGACTGTTTCAAAAAACAAAGAATAAAAAATAGGACTGGGGGTGTAGCTCAGAGGTAGAATGCCCCTGGGTTCAGTCCCCAGTACCACAAAAAAAAAGTTTAGATAACCTGGAAATGGAGGCGTGACCTTTGCCCTCACCTCACCAGCCGGAGGGGCCAGGACACAGTGGGGCCCGCCACACTCTAGCCACGAGACCCCAGCTCACTGGGCGCAGCCCCCTCTGCCCTGCCCCTGTGCTCGGGCGTGGGGCCAGGTCTAACTGCCCTCCACTCTGTCCACAGGCTGTTCTTCGTGGGGTCCAGGGAAGGCCACCTGCCCTCGGTCCTCTCCATGATCCACCCGCAGCTCCTGACGCCCATGCCGTCCCTGGTGTTCACGGTACGCCTGCCACGCACCCCTCGGCCTCTGCCCCGCCGCTGACCCCCATGCACCTGGTGTGCATTGCTTAGCTTGAGTGTGACCAGGACACAATTATGTGAGCTCCGGCAAGTGTGTGCTGTGGTGTGGCACTGCGTTCCACAGGACACAGAAAACGCGTAAGGCCTTTCGTGTGTGGTATGGGGGCTTGAACCCAGGGGCATTCTACCTCCAAGCCTCACCCCCAGCCCTGTTTTGTTTTTTATTTGGAAACGGGGTCTCACTAAGTTTCAGAGGGACTTTGCTAAGTTGCTGAGGCTGGCCAGGAACCTTCGATCCTCCTGTCTCCTCCTCCCAAGTACTGGGGTTATAGGAGTGTTATATCTGGCTGTTAGCTTTTTTTTTTTTTTTTTTTTTTTTTTTTTTTGCAGTACTGGGGATTGAACTCAGAGACATTCTACCTCTGAGCTACACCCCCAGCCCAATTTTTTATTCTTTATTTTGAAACAGGGTCTCACTAAGTTGCAGAGGGCCTCACTAAGTAGCTAAGGCTGGTAGAAAACCTGAATCCTCTGGTCTCAGCCTCCCAAGTTCTGGGATTACAAACGTGTGCCACCATGCCCGGCTGTAAGACCTTTCTTAAAGTCTCTAATTCCGTACATATATATATAACTCGCGGTCACTGTAAAGAGATGATTCAGACCATCTGGAAGCATGTGAAGACAGCTTCACCCCCGAGGGAGCCGCTGTTTGAGCCACTCCGTGTGCCTCGCCCTCTGGGCCCGGGCCTGTTCCATGTCCACGGCTTTCCACGGGCTTCATCACGCGTGTTGCTTCAGCTTGTCTGCTTTCTGTGCCCGTTTGTTCAGTTATTTTAGTTCTCTATTGCTGTGTAACAAAATCACCCCCGGACCCCAGTGGCCTAAAGCAAAAAGCATTCCTGGTCTCAAGCTTCTGAGAGTCCGGAGCTCAGCCTCTCGGGAGGTTGTGGTCAAGCTGGCCGCTGCGGGGAGGCCTCAGGTCCTTGCACACAGGCTCCTCATGGGGTGGGTGCTTGAACTTCCTCCTGATAGGGCGCTGGCTCCCCTGAGTGTCATCTGAGAGAGAGCAGGAGAAAGCCGCGTGCTCTTGATGGCTGAGCCTCAGAAGTCACTAGTGTTTGTTAGAAGTGCGTCAATAGTGGGCCAGGCGTGGTGGTGCACACTTGTAATCCCAGTACGTGAGAGGCTAAGAGGATCGTAGGTTTGCTGCCAGTCTCAGCTACTTAGTGAGGCCCTCCACAACTTAGTGAGACCCTGTTTCAAAATAAAAATTGATCTGGGGATATAGCTCAGAAGTAGAATGCTCTTGGGTTCAATCCCCAGCACCAAGAAAAGAAAAAAGGCAATAAACACCCACCTCCCCGGGAGAGGGGTCAGTTTGTGCCTCCTGCAAAATATCAAATAAGTTTTAGACATTTTGTGCATGTGGGGAGGGGAGTAAAACTCAAGAATTCTTTACCACAGAACTGTATCCCTAGCCCTTTTTATGTTCTATTTTGAGACAGCGTCTCACTAAGTTGCCCAGGCTGACCGCAAACTTCTGATGATCCTTCTATCTCTGCCTCCTGAGTAGTTAGGAGTACAAGCATGTGCCGCTGCACCTGATGAGTTTTAGGCATATTTTAAAGCCGTCGCAGTTTATAGCTGGACGTGGTGGTGCACACTTGTAATCCCAGTACTTGGGAGGCTGAGATAGAGGATTAGGAGTACAAAGCCAGCCTTCGAAACATGTTTCAAAATAAAACAGGGCAGGCCAGGTGTGGTGGCGCACGCTTGTAATCCCAGTACTTGGGAAGCTGAGATAGGAGGATCATAGGTTTGAGGCCAGCCTCAGCTACTTAGGCTCTCCGAAACTTAGTGAGATCCTGTTTCAAAATACAGAATAAGAAATAGGACTGGGGGTATAGCTCAGAGGTAGAATGCCCCTGGGTTCAATCCCCAGTACCATAAAAAAAATAAAACAGGGCTGAGGGTGTAACTCAAAGGTAGAATGCCCCCCTGGGCTCAATCTCCAATACCAAAAAAAGAAACTGCCGCAGTTTGACCTTGGTTTTGAAACAGCCGCGTGGTATTTATGTGGGTGCCCCGAGCTGTGTTAGATGACCCCGTGGTAGGTACTTGGTGAGCTGCAGGCTGGCGTCTCTGAGCAGCGCCTTCCACCCCACGCACGAACCCGGGTGCTGGAGGTCTTCTCTCTGGACCTCATGTGTCCTCAGGGGACAGCACGTGAGCGCTGGACGCCAGGCTGGGCGTCGCCCTGTGTGGCTCCGCCCTGCCCCGCTTTCCTCCCCGGTACCCCCGCCTTCCGAGGACTCAGCGGCCCCTCTGCTTTCAGTGCATCATGACGCTGCTGTACGCCTTCTCCAAGGACATCTTCTCCGTCATCAACTTCTTCAGCTTTTTCAACTGGCTGTGTGTGGCCCTAGCCATCATCGGTATGGTCTGGCTCCGCTTCAAGAAGCCTGAGCTGGAGAGGCCCATCAAGGTGAGCCAGCACAGGCACCGTGGGCTTGCCCTGGCCGAGCCTCTCCCTCCCTGCCGCCAGTCGGGGTCACGCTGCCCCCTCCCGAGGGTTTTGGTGAGAACTGAGCCAGGCGGTGTGAACGTGCTTCTCAAGTAGACCGAGGAGGTTAATTAATTATGAGGGATGCAGGGGCTGTGGCGGTTGTCAAGGGCAGAGCCCGCGGTGGCCGCTGGTTAGCAGCTCCCCCGGGGCATGGAGCAGTCACAGCCAGCACCCACCACCCGGAGGTCTCCTTAGGGTGGGTAGAGCCGTGGGGAGCAGCATGACCTAGCGCCCGGAGCCCCCTGCTCTCTGTTCCCGGGTGCAGGGCTCAGCGCTGCCTGTTCTGCGCCTTTTGCCGTGCGCTTTAAAATTCCACCCCCGGAAGCCCTGAGAAGAGGCTGCCCTGGGTCCATCCGGGGAGGACATCCCTCCCTTCGTGGGGGACAGCCAGTGCTGGGCCTCAGACAGGTGTCCACAGCAAGGCTCCTGCCGGGCCCTGGCAGAGCGGCCGTAGATCGCTCTCTGAGAAGGCGGGACTGTCACGTGTGGGCGGGTGACCGCTGTCTTCCCAGGTGCCCCAGGGCCCTGCTCCTCCCTGGTGGCCACCGGGGCCGGGGGGCTGCTGCGGCCTGGGCTTCCTGTGCCCGTGATGTGGGCACCAACAGGGCCAACCTCTGCTGCCCTCGGGAGACCCCTCGGCTATTTTCATTTCTCTTTGGACATCGGCTTGCCTTTGGGTCCTGAACGGCCCAGTGCCGAGAGTGAAGTGGCGTGCGCCCAGACTCCACAGCTTCCCCACGGGGGCCCAAGGCCGACATGGGAGATACACATGTCGGTGCTAGCCAGGCCTTCGGGAAGCACAGGCTGTGTCCCCGGGACGGGTGTGAGGGAGGAGGCGTCGCCAAGCTCTGGGGATGGTGGGACCTGGCTCCAGCCGACACCCCGCTGTTTGTCCCAGGTGAGCCTCGCCCTCCCTGTGTTCTTCATCCTGGCCTGCCTCTTCCTCATCGCCGTGTCCTTCTGGAAGACGCCCGTGGAGTGCGGCATCGGCTTCGCCATCATCCTCAGCGGGCTGCCCGTCTACTTCCTCGGGGTCTGGTGGCAGAACAAGCCCAAGTGGCTCCTGCAGGCCATCTGTGAGTGTCCCGAGCAGCCTCTGCCCAGGTGCAGGGCCTGCAGTGTCCCCCAGCCCAGCGCAGGCACAGCCAATCTCTCAGAACAAGGGAATCCAGAGAGCCGGGCTGCCCTTGCCAAATAAAAGATCCCACCAGCGGCGCCAGTGTTGGCAGCAGACTGACCTAGAAGGAAAGTCAGAGCCGGGGAGAGCAGGGCCCCAAGCTCCAAGGGAAAGTCCGTGCCCCCACCCCACTTTTTTTTGTGTGTGTATGCGGTACTGGGGATGGAACCCAGGCGCATTGCGCCTCCAAGCTATACCCCTAGTCCTATCTTTTTATTCTTTATTCTGAAACAGGGTCTTGCTAAGTTGCAGAATGCCTCACTAAATAGCTGAGGCTGTCTGCGAACCTGGATCCTCTGGTCTCAGCCTCCCAAGTACTGGGGTTACAAGCATGCGCCACCACACCCGGCTCCCTCACCCCACTTTCTGACCACTCCATGCCCGGGACTGAGAGGCCACCCTTCAGTTGAGCCTACAGCCTGATGGGGGGGTCCCTGCTGGTTGTCCTTGAGGGTCACACCACCAGCCCAACACCGGATGGGAGCCCTGTCCTGAAACCAAGCCCCTCCCAATGCTGCTGCTTTATAGAAAGCACCAAGTGTCACAGGTCTAGGGGCCCCGTACACAGGGCAGACTGGCTGCACCCCGGTCCCCCTGGCTATCATGAAGCAGAGGCTGCTCTTACAGCGTGCCAGGCCCTGGGTATAGGGCCAGGTGGTGAGGTGTGGGCCTGCACGAGAACCTGTTAACCCAGTGCACTCAGAGCCCCCGAGGCCTGGGGCTGTGCCCCGTGGATCTTGCTTGCCGTGGTCACAGGGTCCTGGGGGCGAACAGCCCCCGACACACCCGTGCACATCTGACCAGGAGCTTCAGGCTGCACCACCAGCAGGGAGGCCAGGGGCGATGACCCCGTGTTCCCTGCACGGCCTGGGAATTTCCCAAGGGTTTCCGGGCAGTACTGGGCAGGCGCGGAGCTGCGGGGGCCTCCTCACTCGCCCTCTTCTCCCTGCAGTCTCCACGACGGTCCTCTGCCAGAAGCTCATGCAGGTGGTCCCGCAGGAGACTTAGCCAGGAGGCCGGACGCTGCCGGAGAGACCCACAGATTGCTTCCAGATGCCTGACCCCCGGAAAAGCAGCTCCATCCCCGCACCTGCTCCCCACACCTGCTGAGCGCCGCCCGCCACCTGCCCAGCGTCCCCTCGGTGCCCCACGGGCCAGGCACCTGCGGCGGCTGGGAAAACTGGTACGAACCTAGTCCTCAGAGGTGAACTCCAGCATGGGGTGCGCTCAGCCTCACGGGGAGGGAGGGAGGCCCGGCCTCTCGCCCTGGAGGCTCACCTCAGGCCTCTACCTTCCCTTGTTTTCATTTTTAACTTAAATTTGGGGTCAGGTTGGTACCACCAAGATGATTATAGTTTTTAAAGAAATGGGGCAGGAGGCGACAGAGGAGACGGTTTCACTCTCCTGACACGCAGGTGCCTGAAAGGGATCAGCTCTCTGTCCCTGGGCAGACAGAACTACTGAGACTGGTGTCGCCACCTTGGCCGCAGACAGCCACCCGAAACCTGCGCCCGAGCTTCTTGCTTTTTTATTATTATTATTGTTATCATTATTATTATTTTTGCAGTGCTGAGGATAGAACCCAAGGCCTCGAGCACGCTAGGCAAGCGCTCTGCCACTGAGCCACACTCCAGCCGTCTTACCTTTTTTTTTTTAATCATAGACAGAGGGTCTGAGGGAAAATAGCTCTCTGGATTTGTGTCTCTCTGCTGTAAAGCCTTGAGGTAGTGCCCTCCCTGCAGCCCCCAAAGAGAGAAAGAAATCTCCACAGCACAGCTGACTGTCATAGACAGAAGCGGGGCCAGAAGGGCTGGGACCTGTCCCTGGGGTGGACAGCGGGGCCATGAGCTCCTGGCAGAGAGTCACAGCCCAGGTGGGTAAACCCAGAGTGGTCCAGCAGCACATACCGCGCTGGGTGCCCGGCGGGCCTGGCTTCCGGGCTCCGGGACCCTGTTGGACTCCTGGCTGTTCAGGGCCCCAGGCTCCATGCCAGGGAACCCCCTCCCCCACCCCAGTGGGCTGGCCCGGGCCAGCGCCCGCCTCACAGCTCCACACCCTGCTTAGACGGCCCAGCTCGAGTTCATGCAGACAAAGCCTGCTGTTCAGGTCTAGAATCAATGAGAAAGGCAAGACACTGTGACGCTGGGGACCCCGTGGGCAGTCAAGCCCCTGCAGGAGGCGCTCAAGAACTGGCCACTGCCTCCCACTGGCCACTGCCTCCCACTGGCTGGGCGCCAGCCCTTTTGGCTGTGTGGGGCCACGGTCCCCTCCTGTCACCCATTCCCGCCATCTGGAAGACGAGCCATGCGTCCCTCTCCCACGTGCCAAGGCTGCCCCCACCCTGCGAGTGAAAGCTGCCTGAGTAGGTGCCCCACCCTACAGAGAGGGACTGCACGGAGGCCCTGGCTTTCTCTGACCCCCGGCATCTGCGGCCACGAGGGCTTTCCTGAGCTGTCGGGACGTCCCTGGAAACCCCTCGGGAGGAGAGACATGATTGTCCGTGTCAGACTGAAGGGACTTGAGGATGTGAGAGGACCCTCTGACTGCCGAGTTCCTGGGAGAAAGAAGGGCAGCTTTGCATGCTCCCGGTCCCCTCTCTAGGAGTGGGGGGCGTGGAGAGGTCTAAAGCGGGGCTTCCGCCCTAGGAAGAGGTCAGGGGGACCCTAGGCCTGGTCCTCCAATCCAGCCTGGGAACCCCACTTGGAAAGGCAGGGACCGCTGGGGACTGTGTCTATGGTGCTGATCCACGCCCACCTGCTAGCGGGCCCCGGTGCCCGGCCTGCCTGACCTCCAGACCCGGGGGCACCTGGGGCCCTGCCTGGTGACACCAGGGCCCATCTGCGGAAACCGCTCGATAATCGCACTCTGCTGATAGATTCCGAGGTTCTCAGCTGTGGGGTTCGCTTCTTTCTGAGCAAATCCTGGCCTCCCAGGCATTTGTCCAATCCTCCTGCCTTTTTATTTTGTCCTAACATCTTACTAATGTGAAAGGTACTGTTGGCGCCAGGTCACTGTCTCCGGTGGCCGCCCTCAGCCTTGCCTGCCGTCTCTGCTGGGTGCAGCGCCGTGTCCACGTCCACGACCGGCCACCTACTGTGACGTCCACAGTGAAGATGACAGCGGGTGGCTGGGGCGTCTCTAGTCTTGCGTTAATGGCTAACCTGTTAAACTAGTCTGTTTAGGGTGGGAAGTTGTTATTTTGTGGGGGGTTTTTTGTTTTGTTTTTAAAGAAAAGCCATTGGAATTCTGAGTCCTGCTCACAGACTTCTGTGTTTTTGTTTTGTTTTGTTTTTTCTTCGTCGCCAGATTCCGGGTGTGGGAATGTCCTTTCCCGACCTCAGTGGGAGGGGGAGATGCAGGGCCCCGCAGAGGTGGAAGGGGCACAGATCCCACAGAGAAGTGAGCCTGGGTGTGCGGAGGCCCTCGGGCTGGGGACACAGTTACGGAGGGGTAGGGTGAAGGTACTGGCTGTGCTGAGTACCTGAGGTGGGAGGGACTTGGCCTGGGGGCCAAAGGGGCCCCTCTGGATAATGACACTTCCAGGGCCGGCCCGGGATGGGCACCTCACACACCAGACACGCCAGGAGGCACTTCTGCATGAGGGTCAGTGAGGAGGGAGGGAATGCACCAAGAAACAGGGCGACATGAGGCTCCTGGCTTCCCTAGCACCCGGAGGCCTTGTCCCATAGCTGGGAGAACCCGAGGGTGCCTCCTACGTCCCAGGTCAGCCCCACACACACCAAGGAACCTTCAGAGTTGTCATTGCAGAATGCGGGGGCCAGGGGAGGGGCTCAGGTCCTAGGTCTCGCTTGGCCCCTCTCCCGAGTCCCACCCGCTGACCAGGGGCCTAGCGCCGTGGAGGCCAGCTGTCGGCCACACATCCTGAAGAATGGCTTCAGAAAGCAGAGAGGAGGTGGGCGCAGTGGCCCACACTTGTAATCCCAGTACTTGGGAGGCTGAGACAGGAGGATTGCAGGTTCGTAGCCAGCCTCAGCTACTTAGGCCCTCTGTAACCTGTTTTCAAAATAAAGAATATAAAATAGGGCTGAGGGTGTAGCCCAGAGGTAGACTGCCCCTGGGTTCAAACCCCAGTACCACCAAAAAAAAAAAAAAAAAAAAAAAAGCAGAGAGGACTCCTGCTTCAGGCTTTCTGGGACTGTCAGGTTGGGTGGCTCTCCAGTACCGTGTTCATCCTCTGGTGTACGTTGGGGGGCCTGAACCACCAGGGTCAAGAGCTCTGTAAGGAGGCTAGGTGAGCCCGGCCCCTGCCATCTGTCCCCACAGCGCTGCCTGGCCTGGGGCCCTCTTCCCGCCCGCTCCTGTCTCCTGTGTTCTGAGAGATCTAGTTAACGCTCCCCGCGGCCAGGGAGGGCAGGCCCAAGCCTTAGCACTGAGGTCCAAAGGCAAAGAGAGTAATTCCTGAGGGCCGCGTCACCGTTCCTCCCTGTTATTAGGGATCATTGAGACTTTATTAGGGATAATTGAGACTTGGCTGCCTTCTAAAGGAGCCGAGGCTGGAACGCCCTGGCACTGGGGAGCCGTTTGTGAAATGACTTGGACTGGCCGCCTCCAGGCAGGTCCAGGCCTGCTGAGCACCTCCAGGATGTGCTGTGAGCCCCGCCTCGGGGGCGACAACCCGCAGGTAACCACTGCCCGTCAGAGGCGGCCTGTGGGCTCCTGGACTCCAGGCCGAGTGCTCTCAGTCACCCTCAAGCTAGAGCAGCTCTCTGCAAATCCTGAGTGGCCGCCAGCCTACCTGCCCTCCAGCGCTTCCTGATGACGTCCATGGTGAACTTTCTAGAGCCCTGAGCTCCTGGAAGGTGGCCCACGTTAAGAAATCCCAGCCCAGCCAGGCATGGTGGTGCACGCTTATAATCCCAGCATTTGGGAGGCTGAGACCGGAGGATCTGGGTTTGCTGCCAGCCTCAGCTACCTAGTGAGGCACTCCGCAACTTAGACTTGGTTTCAAAATAAAGAATAAAAAATAGGGCTGGGGGTGTAGCTCGGAGGTAGAATGCCCCTGAGTTCAATCCCCAGTACTACAAAAAAAAAAAAAAAAAAGAAAAGAAAGAAATCCCAACCCTCTTGTGTTCTGGGAGTGCGGGCACCTTCCCGGGAGGCTTAGGGGGCTCAGGCACCCACGGTTTCCCTGGGCGAGGCTGGTCCTAGACTTCCAGTCGCCCTTTCTCTGCCTGACCCGCGGTGTCTCCCCTTGGGGACCACCTGGGCAGAGCCCAGAGCACTGTAGAGGTCCCCCGCCCCTGGTCCTCTGGGCACACCTCCTTAAGGAATCGGGGTCCCACTCGCCGTCTGTGTCGGCTCAACTGTAAGACAGGACCTGGGCTCCAGTTGGCCGCCCTGCTGCTCCTGGTCCCCGGCAACTGCCCCCCCCCCCTAGGATGGGGCCCCCCGCCGCCGAGCCCCGCTGCCTCCTGTTGAGTCGGAGCCCACAGAGCTGGGCCGGGCTGCTGGCTCCGTCTCTCCCAAGATAGTGACCAGACCAAGGAACTAGAGGCAGTCGTGGACAGGGGGTGGGAGAGTCCTCCCTCACACGGACCTGCAATCCCTGCCAGCACGCAGGCGCTGTACCACACTGCACCATGCTTGGGCCACCTGCCGTTCCTGGGGTAGGGCAGCTCCCTGAGGACCCTGAGGGGCCAGCCCAGCTGGAGGAAAGAGGTCAGCCAGAGCCGGGCCCGGCGGGGTTGTCGGCCTTCCCATTCAGGATGAGGAGAGCTGTTTTGACGGGTGTGAAGCAGGAGACTGAAGTGAAAAACAGGTTTTTTTTTTTTTTTTTTTTTTTTTTGCGGTACTGGGGATGGAACCCAGGGGCATTTTACCTCCGAGCTACAGCCCCAGCCCCCCTTTTTTAATTCTTTATTTTGAAACAGGGTCTCACTAAGTTGCGGAGGGCCTCACTAGGTAGCTGAGGCTGGCCTCGAACCCAGATCCTCTGGTCTCAGCCTCCCAAGTACTGGGATTACAAGCATGCGCCACCACACCTGGCTCCTCATCCTATTTTTTATTCTTTATTTTGAAACAGGGTCTCACTAAGTTGTGAAGAGCCTCACTAAGTAGCTGAGGCTGGCCAAGAACCAGGATCCTCCAGTCTCAGCCTCCCACATACTGGGATTATAAGCCTCCACCACCATGCCCGGCTAAAACCAGGATTTATTAAGGAGAGACTTTTTTTTTTTTTTTTTTTTTTTTTTT
>PVLC010038554.1:0-13574 GCA_004027655.1 Graphiurus murinus | reverse complement strand
CCTCTTGAAGTAGCTGCAAGGTCTCTGGCCTAACTTCCAGGTCTCTGATCCATCTGGAATTGACTCTTGTGCAGGGTGAGAAAGTGGGGTTTATTTCCATTTTCCTGCATATGGTTAACCAGTTTTGCCAGCACCATTTGTTAAAGAGGCTATCTTTTTTCCAGCGTATGTTTTTGGCTCCTTTGTCAAAAATCAGTTGTCTTTGCCAAGAAAGAGGTTAAATCTAGAGATAATTTCTTCTGTCATATTCCTAGCATGAGTGGATTCCCTTTCTTAAAGTTTATCAGTTTGCTTCAGTGTGGAAAACATAAGCAATAAAATATTTCTTTCTTGATAAACAAGTTGAACTTTCTCACCTCCAGTTAGCATGAACAGTTTTGTTTGGCTACTACAGATATTAATTTGAGGATAGCATAAAAGAGTAACCAAAAAATGCACATGTTTGGCTTCACTAGACTTCTTTTATAGTTGGTAAAATGTTACAAAACTCACAAACTGTGATCCATGGATTTATGGCTTGAGGTTCTATAACTTTATTTTATCTTGTGGAAAAAAAGACAATAGCTGTAATAATTTGTCTTAGAGTTGAAATTTTCATACTTTTATAAAGATATTCTATATACTGTGTAGGTTATAATATTTGGCTGCCAGGAAATTATTTTTCAGACTATCTGCAAAAGCAACTTTTTCTTTATAGATATGCATCAATAGCTTGGAACTCTGAAGGGAGGATCTTCCTTCCTTCTTTATAATGAGATTATTTTACAGTGCTTAGTGAGCTATTGTTTCTTAGGTTTATGAATTTGTATTCAAATTGCTTCTTAATTTTTTTGTATCTCTAAAATTTGACTCTATCTTAACATTGTTACTTTAAGATAGACCAAAACCACAAAGTGTGAAGAGATATTTTCATGAAGAAATTAATAACAGGAGAGAAAAGGGAATGTTATTGGCAAGATTTATTTTAAATAAAAATTATAGTAAGTACTAATGAAAAATTTAAGGTGGTCCTATAATCCTACTAATTTTATTTTGTAACATGAAACTACATTAAATAAAGCTGGAAAATTTTCTAATTAGTAAAAGCAAAATAAAATTAGTAGGATTAGTAGATATATATACACATACTCATTAAATGAACAGCTTGATGGGTTTTGACAAACATATATACCCATATAACCACCACAGCATCCCAAAAGACTCTCATGCTATTCCCTTCTCAAACCCTGTCCTGCTCTCTGGCTTCAGACAATCAGTGGTCTTCCTGTCACTGTAGATTACCTTTGCCTTTTTTAGCATTTCATATAAATGAATGAAAGGTATATACTCTTTTATGTCTAAAGTATGTCACTCAGCTTAATGCTTTTGATATTGATTCAGATTGCTGAATGTATCAGAAGGTTTTTTTTTTTTTCCTTCTTGTTGATAGGTGATATTCCATTGTATGGATATTATAAGCTGTTTATTCATTTACCTGCTGATGACAGATGATGAGTTGTTCTGGTTTGGGGCTATCATGAATAAATCTGCAATGAAATTTTATGAACACTCCTTTGACTGCTTTTATTGCTCTGGGTAAATGCCTAAGAATGGAATTGCTGAGTCAGATGGTAAGGATATATTTAACCTTATAGAAACTGCAAAATTGTATATCACAGTGGTTGTACCATCATATATCCCACCAGCAATGTACAAGAATGCCACATATTCCACATTCTTGTTGACACTTAGCATTATTTTAAATATTTTTCCATTATAATAAGTTTGGAGCCGGGCGTAGTGGTGCACGCTTATAATCCCAGCATTTGGGAGCCTGAGACTGGGGGGGAGGATGTACTGGACATTTGAACTCATGGGCATTCTACCTACAAACTAAACCCCCAGCCCTATTTTATTTTTTATTTTGGAAAATGGTTTCACTAAGTTACTGAGGGCTTTGCTAAGTTGTTGAGGCTGGCCAACAGCCTCCCAAATACTAGGATTACAAGCATGAGCCACCACACTTGGTTATTTTTTTTTAATGAATAACCATATTGTTTTTCATTCCTAGTAACAGATGCAAGTATTCTCTTTTCTCCACATATTTACAAACATTTTCTTCCATTTTTTATAATAGCCACTCTAACTAGTATGAGGTAATATCATCTCATTGTGGTTTATATTTGCATTTCCCTGGTGTTTTATGATGGTGAACTCTTTTTCATATACTTGTTGGCCATTTATTTGTATATTTTCTTTGGAGAAACATCCATCCAAGTCTTCTACTCATTTTTAATTGGATTATTTATTAGTTTCATTGATTTTTGCTATTGGATTGTTTAAAATACAGGCATCCAATTATGTGAGAAAACCTCATAATATAAACCTCTTTGTAAAAACTACTTGCCCCTTGATTTAGATCATTGGGAACAGTTCTTATATTATTATAACACTATGTATCCGTGCGCATTGCATACCATATATGTTTAGATACAAGCCTGCCTTTTAAAAACTTATTTTAGGCTTATCAGAAGTTACTAGGCTTCTTGAAAAATATTAAGCCCTCAGATATTCTAGTATATATCACTATCTTATAGTCACAAGTGATAAAAACTTAGCTCAACTAACTCAAGCAAATATGAGGAATTTATTGACTCACATAACGAGTCCACAACAAACACAAGGAAAAAATTAGACACAAACATGACAAGATTCATGGACTTTACCCAGTCAAGTATTTTCCTCCTGCTGACTTTTATCTCTCTTTCTGTATGATCAGACCTTTATTTCCCCCTATTCCAGATGAATTTTCTCTAAAATTGGGAACATGGCTCTAGACAAACTCCAGATTTAAAAACTTCCATCTGTATAATTCAAGAGGTAAAAAGGAGATCCTGACAATCTTGCTAAAGTCTACTAAGATGTCTTCTAGTCCAGTTTAAGTTATATTCTTGGTGTTAGAAAAATAACTAGCCTCAGGGATGGGTCAATAAGTTGGGCTCAAGATGTGTCAGGTACCCACTCACCTTTTAGCTGGAAAGTTATATTAATGGCAGTTCCCATTTGAAACACTGGGATATAATGATGAAGGAGAAATTCCACTGAAGTAAGAGATATTGCCATTAGAATAGTGTATTGAGAGGCAGAGTGCTGGCTGAACAAAACAATTTCTGTGCATTATAGCATGCAAACATTTCTAGACATTAGGATTTGGGTGGACTCCTCTTGCTTAAAAAATTAGGCTTGAGGGCATTCAGGTGCTTAATTAAATGGTTATCAATTTTCTGTTTAGACTGAGATCTAGCTACATTAACTATATAAGTGGTACAATTAGAAGCACTTTTAGTTGTATAGGCAAACTCACATAGAATTAGAAAATCTGACTGAGGTTTTCAGTAAACAAAAACTTTGGACAAAGACCACTTGAATAATAACAATAATTTCAGACAAACCACCTAATTCATTATGTCCCTCATAATCTAATTGCTTCCCGAAATAATTCTCAACTTGATGTTAAGATTTTTCATTTTTAAAATGCCACCAGACCTTACAATGCTCCAACAGGGTTTAACTACTCACAAAAACTCCTATCACCCAAAGGATGCCAAGTTTCAGGTCAAAGATTATATGACTTCAAAGACTGAACTCTCAATTTTAATTCCTTTTAATTCACTCTAGGTTATACAATAATACAGGAAAAGCAAGAGGCTGCATATGTTGTCAAACTTAATGGCAAAAGTTACATAGAATTAGCTAATTAAATAATAAGTGGCTCCTGACTTATATTAGGTGAATGTCAGAATTTATAAGTGTGAGTGTTATTTGACAGGGGTGATATATCTTATTCTGTAGGGTTGGTAATTTTTGACACCATTGTGCATCATAGGGCATTTCACAATAATGTACTGAGAGGGCTAGATTAGAGACAGACTGATTTACCGATGCTGATGTCGTTAGGATGGCCACTCTAATTAGCACGTACCTGTCATCTTTAAAGAACTTAAGCTGGATTCATGTAAACTGAAGAGAGATGGAGAAGATAATAGTATGTGATTATATGTATAAATATGCTTAATGTAGAATTATATGCTGATGGATGTTGGGAATGGTGTAAGAAAATGAAATTCGTATATGAAGACAGTTTCTTTTCTTTCTTTTTTCTTTTTATTTATTTTTTGTACTGGAGATTGAACCCAGGGGTATTCTACCTCCGAGTATAACCCCAGGTCTATTTTTATTCTTTATATTGAAATAGGGTCTCACGAAGTTGCAGAGAGCCTCACTAAATAGCTGAGGCTGGCCACAAACCCGGATCTTCCCGTTTCATCCTCCCATGTACTGGGATTATAAGCATCCACCACCAGGTCCGGCTGAAGACAATTTCTAAGAGCAAAGAAAAAGACAACAAATAACTTTCAAGGTTTGCAGTTCACTGTCAAAACCCCAATGAAGCGAATTTCAACTAGTCAGTGTGAACATTTTTGCAGGAAATAATTGATCTGAATGATAAATAGTACAAGAAAGTGAACACATAGAGATATTTTATGGTCTCAGAGTTCTTTTGTCAGCTTTTGTTATACTTTCCCTCTACCTGAGGTATTTTCCTTCTGTCATCACCTCCCTTTGCTCCAGTCTCCACTGCCTAAGTTTGTTGTAAGAAGTATAACTAGCTGGGCATGGTGGTGCATGCCTGTAATCCCAGTAGTTAGGAGACTGACACAGGAGAATCTCAGGTTCCAAGCTAGTCTCAGCAACTTAGCAAAACACTTAGCAACCTAGTGAGACTCCGTTTCAAACTAAAAAGGCTTGAGATGTAGCTAGGAGAATCAGTTCCTAGTACTGGGAGGGGGGAGTGATAACTAGCTCATTTATTCTTAATGCAAAGATACAGATATTTTAAATAAGAAAAGTATAATAGTCCCCCCTTATCCATGAGCATATGATTTTACTGAAGTTGATCCCTGAAACCACAGATAGTTGCAAATCCTATGTTTAGTGTGCTTTTCATATATGGTAAAGTTATAAATAAGCCAAACTTTACCATAGGTATGTGTGTATATTAAGGCTGGCTCCTCATGGAAACAGGTTTCACTTTGCTCTCCAGGGTAACCTCTGCTCATTAGCAAAGATTTGAAGAGAAAGTCTGCAAATGAAAACTTCATTTCCAATATGGAGTGATTGTCTTTAGTGGCCCATCCTCTGAGGACTTGTAGAAGGTGACCTCTGATAGCTCCAGCCAATCTGCACTTTAAGGCTACTGTACTCCAGTGTGTGAGGTCTAGGGATACCATTTGGATCCTAGTTATTTCCCCTAATATCAAGCACTTAGTTCAACTAAGTTAAACACCAAGAATATATTCATATTATATAGCTGATATGTTGAATCATAAAATATATAGTTTATTGCTGAAAATGCAGGGTCCTTAAACAACAGTTGTAATGGCCACAAAATACAATACCTAGAGAGTAAAGGGCAAAGGCTGATGACATTATTTTAAGTAAAAGAATGGAGAGAAGGTCAGATACAATAAGAAGGGGGAAGCCGGGCGTGGTGGCGCACGCTTGTAATCCCAGCTTTTGGGAGGCTGAGACCTGAGGATCCGGGTTCGCGGCCAGCCTCAGCTACCTAGTGAGGGACTCCGCAACTTAGGGAGACCATGTTTCAAAATAAAGAATAAAAAATAGGGCTGGGGGTGTAGCTCGGAGGTAGAATGCCCCTGAGTTCAATCCCCAGTACCGAAAAAAAAAAAAAAAACAATAAGAAGGGGGATATAAGTTGTCCCCTGCAAGGTCTTTGCCTGGGAACCTGGGTACACAAGATTGTGTTCCTCAATTCATTTCGCATAGCTATACTTCTTAGCAGCCTTTTATTGGTGAATTTTAATTATACATCATAGTGAGATTCAGAGTGATACATTCATACATGCACACATCAATAAGAAGTTCAGGAAATAAAAATAATCAATAAATGGGATGGCATCAAATTAAAAAGCTTCTGTACAGCAAAGGAAAAAAAAGAATCTGAGCCTACAGAATAGGAGAAAACTTTTGCCAGTTACTCCTCTGAGAATTAATATCTATAATATGTATATATAGCCCCACTTTTAAAGTCATTTTAATGCTTCTACCAAAGCTTAGGGCTTTTTCCTTTCTTATTCCATTTTCGTTGAACTGTATCTTAAGGATCATCAGAATATGCACCAACTTTCCCAAGTTATTGAGAAGCAATAGAGTTAAGGAGAAAGCAAGACAATATTCTTAATTTTAACAACAACAGTAGAAGAAGCAGTGGCAACAACAAACAAAGATTTTTGTTTTAGGCACTGAGGATGAAGACAAATATGTAGTTCTCCTTAATGGGATCATGGCTAATTTTTCTAAACATCTTTTTTTTAAATGTGCTTTTATTGGTGCATTATCATCTTACATCATAATGTAAATCACGTTGACATTATAAAAGGAAGTATTTGAGTGAATTGGATGCAAAACAAAAAATTACTATCTACTTAAGAATGGTACTTTTTACTTATGCACACTTAGGAGGCCTCAGATACTTTTTATCATTTTGAATTACCTTCCTAAAAGTACCTTAACCCATTAAGCCCCAAGTATTCAGTTTTGTAAATATTTTGATGAAATTGAAATAGGTTAAAAATCATAATCTAGAGCTTCTCTATGTTAGTATGATGAATCATATTATTTAATATGATTATCAGTATTATAATTATATTTTATTATATAATTATGTAATGAAACTATATTACATACTACATTTAGGATTTATAGATATTCCACATCTGGGACAATGGGTTAAAAAAAAAAGTAACAAACCGACCCCAACAAACATACACATCCTAGCTTAATCCAGCTTGTTCATGGATTCTTACATTTCTTAAAATGTTACTACATAATAATTTTGAAAAAAAGTAAGAATCCTTTCTCCATTTAAAGGCCATGCTTCTTATGAGTTTACACTACTAATGTACTAATTCTTATTGATTTCTTAGAAAGGAAATTAACTTCTTGGCAATACCTAGGCAAATTGAAGAAGCAAGTTGAGTATCTGTGAAAAACATTATTCTGGGCATTAAATGATAGTATAGTCACTATTGTTTTCAACTTAAAAATATATGAAGCAAGAGTATGCTTTAAAATTTTGTAAAATTACCTAGTATGGGAGGTGGTGTTTATAAATTCATAAGAGATTAACATTTCAATATTGTTAGTCATAGGCTTACAAATGAATACCAGCTTCTTTATAATTTTATTTTTCAAAAATTTCACAATAAAAGCATTATCTTTATGTTAAAAGATGTTAAAATGAAACTATTTATGAGTAACGAGTATGTGTAGTCTGATTAGCTGGCAAGTGATTTGGGGGAAATCGCCGAGTGAAGACTAATTCTTTGCAATAGGCTGTGCTATTGTCACTGTGAAGTGTATTTCCATCCAATGTAGTAAACAAAGAGCAATAGCAATTAGAGAAATACCATTAAGACTGCAAGTCATGCCAAACAATTCAAACAGGAATTGAAATCCATATATATTTTAAAAAAAACTAAATATGTGTGTGTGTGTGTGTGTGTGTGTGTGTAGATGACAACAAAGTTGTTATAACTGATACTATCTTTCCATTTTAAAATATAAAATCAGATAATTTGGACATCATATAACTATGCAAGTGAAATTTTCCAGTTATTTCTTGTCATAGGTTTTAATATAGAGAATGGTTTTCTTTCTCTTCTTTGTCAAAAGATAAATGTTCCCACAAACTAAAAACAAGTATTTGAAAACTTTGACATATCAACAAGGTACAAACAAAATATAATATTTTGTAGCAACTTCTTAAATTGCTACTTATCCATCTAGCATCAGCTGGTGAAAAATCTTTCCATGTGAATGGTGATAAGTGAGTGGCTTATGAGACTATTATAAGCAAAAGGGTGAAACTTATAGGTTTAATACATATTTGCAAACATGATGTGCTATAATTCCAAAGTTATGTCTTTTATAAAATGTATGAGCTATGGGGAATATGTCTTATTCCTTGATATGGTTGGTTGATCAATAAAATGTTGTAGGTTGTGTGAGAGAGAGTTGGAACATTAACTCATTGTTCATAACTTTAAAAACTAGAGAAAAACGGTTTTAGAAAAAATATCCTTTGCAATAGATTTTATTGAAACAAATGCAGTTTTTTAATAACATTTAAAAATGAGCTCTGAGGGGCTTGCAACAAACCATTCTTTGTCACTAACTAAAATATAAATGCCACTTAAGAACCACTGACTTATAAAAACTATTAAGATTGTGAGATAGTGTATGTTCAAATGACAGTAACTGGTTCTGATGACTTTAGGGAGATTTTTTTTTCTGCCTAATAAATTTATTTTAAAGTTTCATTTGAATTATTGTCTCTGACTTTTAAATTTTCTGACAAAAATAAGTGAAGATTTGCATTTTTCAAGGGAAAAATGTACAGAAGAAATTTTGTAGTGTCTAATTTTGTGTTTGGAATTTATCTTCTGAAACATAGTATCCTTTTTAACTCATTGGTTAAAAAAGAAAAGTGCCACACATCCTGGCTAGAGTGTGAAGCTGATCTAAACAGCTAGTATCAGGAGCTAGGAAGCAAAGAGGAAGAGGATGAGCACAAGGTATCACAGTCCTCTTCAAGTCACCACTTGCACCAAAGCCTTCAGCACATGAATGTTTGGGGGCTGCTCGTTCAAACTCTAACAGTATGGGATCACTATCTATGGCACTTTAATATATGAAAGATGGTTTACCAATTCTTTGGGGGAAAGGATACATTTTTAATAAGTGGAATAATAGGCCATTTGGAGAAAAAATATCTCTTGCCTTTGTAAAATACAGAACATAAATTCAGGTGGGAGTAAACATCGGAATGTAAACGGTAAAAACAATATAAATTTAGTAGATAATGTTTTAACTAAGACTCCAAGAACTCCCAAACCATGAGACAAAATAAATGCACATTGAACAACATAAAACTTTAAAAATGGCAAGATACTAAGACCAAAGTAAATACTCAAAAGAAAAACTGTAAATTAAAAACATATCTATAATATACAAACTGCTCTTATAAATTACTAAAAAAATGACTTAATATAGAAAATGAACAGACTATGAAGGCAATTCATAGAAAAATAAATTCAAAATTGCTAATAAGCAAGTAGATATATATTCAACTTATTTATTGTAAAAATAAAAAATAATATAAAAACCAAATTTATATCTATTTGGTAAACTTTACAGAGAGATGATCTCTTCTACTCCTACTGGTGCCTGGAATTCAGGGGAAAAGATAGTCTCAAACACTAATGGCAGAAAATGAATTACTTTGAGAAAAATTATGTCAATAACTATTAAACTGAGAATCAGCACTGCCACTTCCAAAGTGCCCACTTCTACCAATTTAGGCCAAGTAATTATAAGCAGTAGGATGGAAGTATATAACTATAAAAAAATACCTACACACACACACACACACACACACACACACACACACACTCCCTGATTTAGGATAGTTTGACCCAAGATTTTTATAGGTTATGATAGTGTAAAGGCAATAAGCATTCAGTAGAAATTGGAATTCAAATTTTGCATTTTGGTCTTTTCTCAGGTTAGTGATATGCCCTTTGACATTCTTTTGCAGTTAGCCATGTTGAAAATTGAAAGGCTGGTGCTCTGCCATGTACTGTGTTGCTAAGCCATGTTTGGAGGCTAGGGATAGGAAATGCATTTCTCAATTACAACATTTTCAACTTAGGGTGAAATTATCAAGATGTAAGTAAGGGAGTATCTCTATATCTATCTATCATGACAAAATATATAATGGCTGAAAAGCATATAAAACAAATGTCTATAAATATAAAAATGAATAAATTTCTGAACATCTGTATTATGGAACATTACATAGCTACTATAAACACTAAGTATCAATTGACTTCAAGGGATTTCTAAAATATATATTTATGAATATATGATTATGAATATATATGATTATATATCAGAGCATAGCACTCCCCTCAACAGATAGAACACACATTATATAAATATATGTGTGTGTGTCAATTTTACAAAATTTTTAGTTTCTAAAAATCACAAAAGTATTTTTTTAAACCTTGTAAAAATTATGTATGTACACACATACATATATATATATATACATATTATTATTATTTTTTAACTGAGAAGGCTTTTTTTTGTGGGACTGGGGATGGAATCCAGATGGATTCTACCTCTGAGCTACTCCCCTAACCTATGTTACTTTTAATGCACACTGATCTCAAAACTGTGATCCTCCTTTCTCAGCCCCTCAAGTACTGGGATTACAGGCATGCACCACTGTGCCTGGCTGAGAAGACAATTTTTATTCATTCATTTACTTATTTAATTTTGCAGTGCTGGGGCTGGAACCCAGGCCCTTGTACATGGTATACAAGCACTCTACCACTGAAACACACCTGTAGCCCAGAAGCCAATTTTACAAAATTTTTAGTTTCTAAAAATCACAAAAGTATTTTTTTAAACCTTGTAAAAATTAAAATAATGCAGAGGTATACAAGTTGAAACGTGAAACTTTCCCTTTTACCCCTTTCCCATGTCACTGTTGAGTCCAGCAGAACATAAACTAGTAATATCATGGCCTGGTGTGAGGATCAAGGGATCAAGGGATAAGTGTTTTTGGGTTTTTTTTTTTGGCACTGGGGATTGAACCCAGGGGCATTTTACCTCTGAGATACACCCCCATCCCTATTTTTTATTCTTTATTTTGAAACAGCAGGGTCTCACTAAATTGCCGAGGGCCTCACTAAGTAGCTGAGGCTGGCTGCAAACCCGAATCCTCCGGTCTCAGCCTCCCAAGTACTGGGATGATTACAAGTGTGCGCCACCATGTCCAGCTGGTATGTGTATTTTAAAACTTAAGGATATTCCCAAAGGCTCTACCAACCTTGCATCCCACCAACAAAAGGGGGGGTGGTGGTGGAAGGGAGAAATGGGAAGCCACCGTGGGAAATTTTTCTAATGAATAACTTTGCTTGGAGTTGATGCACATAGCCATGATTCTTCCGCTTGTTCTCTACAAAGTGGATGTAAGGAGGAGGGAAAGCAAGGAGAGTCTTTATCATCTATAACCTTAAATCAAAACTTCTTATTTTTCTTTCTTTGGACTTGGGTCAGCATGTCATTATGGTACGCAAAGTAAGAGGAAGACTCGTGATTTTTTCCCTACATTTGTCTTTCATATTGTACAAAATGAGGAAGAAAATCTCATGTTATAAATAATCTTTTAGAAACACTTCATCCTATCCACTGTGCAGCCTCTGTCTGCCTGACATTTTCCTAAGGAAATGGACCTGCAGCGTTTACAACTGTCTTGTAGTTGGTAGTTTCTTATCACTTGTCAGTTTTTAATTGATGATGTCTTGCTCGATATTTGACAGAGACCAAGCAAAGAAGAGGGAAGTATTATTTGTGGCAGAGACCAATCAATGGAAAAAGAAAGAGCATTCGAAGAGCATTGCACAGTTATATATAAGAAGGTATCAGAGGCCCATTCAATAGTCCATAAATACGAATTGAGCTGAAATAATTCCCTGTTTCATAAGAATTTTTTGGTGGAAAAATTTAACATGTTGGCTTACACCATATAAAGGGGTACCCAACTCCCCATATCACTAGATCAACAACAAAAGAAAAAAATACTTTATAGATATGGTACTGATGCTTTCTGTATTTTTGAGAAAATGCCTTTCTCTACAGGGGTAAGGGGATCTATGTACAAGAGTGAAGCTAACCATGCTTTCAACAATGTAATCAAAGATTACTCTGCTTAATTATTTGGAATGCCAACAATTTCACTTTTTTTTCTTTTTCTTTTTCTTTTTTAAACAAATTAATAGTCTTCATATCACTGTAGTTGTAGCGCAACAATCACAGCAGTTAAGGACTTCTGAATGTTTTAAAATTAATTTTTTCCACTCTTAATTATCACCTGTCTCCTCTTCTTTTTACTTGGTCATTTGTTTTATCTCTTTTCATAATGGTAATGAAGACCTCAAAAAATAAAATGTGTTGAGAATTAAGGTTGTATTATTTAAAATGCATTCCTAAGACAATTCTAATGTGTTCTCACATTCTGCCTTGTTCTTGCCTTATCTTACTGAGTTATAGAAAACCCAGGTCAGAGATATTGTCTTCCTTCCTTCCTAATTAATTACTTAGTTCTTTTTATAATCAGCTGGTTCAAAAAATAAGAATTTTAAGAGATAGAAACATGTCAAAGTTTCTCTCTTTTTCAAACAAAGCTCTTCTAATTTTTAACATGTTGATTTTTAAAAAAATTGCGCCAGCAATGTAAGCTTACAGTTTTTATTATAAATGTGAAGTTGGTGGCAACTTAAATTAATTTTAGTTAGTAGTTAAATAGTATATATATTTCATCTTGGGTCTCTGATGTTTTTGTTGTTTGTTTGGTTAGTTGTTTCAAATTCCAATAAGTGAAAACTCACTCAGTCTTTTAAGGGGCTGCTTACAAGGGCTACATCTAAACTCCAGGAGAGTGATTAGCTAGCCACCTTCCAGGAGGGCGAGGTGACTTCATCCCCTCTTTTATAATGCTGTCATTGAAAATGAGGACGTCTAATCATAGCTGTCTTTGTTTAGGGCAACCAGAAGGGGTTTTATTTGATATCTAATAGAAATATTACAAAGTAGAAAGTGGACATATTTTCCCTGGAGAGCATGACTTGCAAGCTTCTGTTTCCTCCTGTTATTGAAACTTGTGTAAATATCTTGGTAGGAAAGGCCAATGCCCTGTGGTCTCCTATTGTAAGCATGATAAAAAATTTTCAGACCAAATATAGAGAAGATTTCTTTTTCATGATTAGTGGTCCCAAAGTCATATTTCCAAGACTTTTGGCATTGTATTTAACCTATTTCCCATTAATTTCAACATATAACCTTTATTCTGTACTCAAGACAATCTCTCTGTCCCACACTTTTCTTATTCATACATTTAATTCTTCACTTTTTTCCTTTAGTTGAAAAAAAAAAACAAGAATAATAAGGTATATCAATTAAAGAGGGGTGATGATTAGAGAGGGTATCTGGGGATGAAATCAGGGTTGGACCTGGGAACACATCCAACCATGGTTTGGTCTCTTGGGCTTATGTCAACTTTCCCTGCATATCTACACCATGCTTCACTCTCTACTAACTGAATCTCTTTGCTTAAAAAAGTCAGTGCCTCTACTTAGTGAAGCCCTCTGCAACTTAGTGAGACCCTGTTTCGAAACAAAGAATTAAAAAAAAAAAGGACTGGAGGTGTAGCGCAGGGGTAGAATACCCTTGGGTTCAATCCCAAGTACCAAAAAAAAAAAAAAAAAAAAAAAAAAAAAGTAAGTTCCTTTTCATAACCTTGCTTGGACCCTAGAGTAACTCATGGCACCTTTTCATGGCTTAGGCAACCAAGTAGTTCAGTTTTTAATTTTAGCTTGTCAAGAATGAGTTGCTGCCGAGCGTGGTGGTGCACGCTTGTAATCCCAGCATTCGGGAGGCTGAGACCG